>CAEFZY010054692.1:0-31678 GCA_903066815.1 Brachyrhaphis roseni | reverse complement strand
CGTCTCAGTGCACAGGAGGAAGATGAAGACGGCTCTCAGTGACTTTTACCAGTATGTTTTTTTAACCAGCCCTGTTAATGCTGTGCTACCGTATTGCTGCTGTGTTACTGCCGCATCACAGGCACTGTTTGGAAAAAAAGCTAAGGTATATTACTAAAACTTTGAAAACTCTTTCTGTGTACCGTCTGTATGTAGGCACATGCGGCTTATAGACAGGTGCGGCCTATGTATGCACAAAATGGTTTTTCCTTTAAGAGTGTACTGTGTGCTGCTTATAGTCAGGTGCGCTCTATAGTCCGGAAAATACGGTACTCAAATTCTCAACAGATTTCCTGAGCACAGCAGATAAATCTGAGAGATTAAAGTTGAGTTGGCTCCTGGTTTTGGGTGGACTTCTAATTGATTTGTTGGGCTTGAGACCAAAAAAAATCTCAAACAACTTATTTCCACTCTTGATGATAATTTGTGTCTCATTAATTCGTTTCCTCACTGTGGTTGGATCATGAAGCAGCCGCCATGTAAGTCAGGATTTCTGGGTTAGGCAGAAGACAGCTTGGCTTTGAATCATGATCTCATCAGATCCTCACTTTGAGTGTGATCTGGTGATTTTGGAGTCTGAGTCAACTGTTTTGCTGTGAGGCATTGTGAATCATCAAGAGATACTGTTTCCAGAAAGGAGTGTGTGTCAGCTGCAAAAACATTTGTCAAATATGGCAAAGCAGCAACAAGATAGATGGCAGAGAGAATCACTGCCATCTTCCAGTCCCCTCTTCCTCCCCTCATCTTTCTCTCTCTTTAAAAAAAAATATATATATTTTTAAGGTCCTTTCAGCATGTGCAATGGGTCAAACCAGCAGGCCTTGAACTGTATAATCACCTTTTTTGTGCTTGATTTTCCATCTTAGCCGTTGTTTCCCACTGAATACTGAATTTATGCGCCGACTCCTGACGTTCTAATGAATTCCAACTCCTGACAGCTTCCTTTGTGATGAGATAATCAATGTTATTCACGTCTCCTGTCAGTGGTTTTAACTGTGCTGCTGAGTGGCAGACGCACATTTGTCAATTAGCTGGATTTTGTCAGAGAATATCTCTCTGACAATGTAATTATTAGGCTCTCCTTCTGCCTGTTCAAAGCATTGCTGCGCTTACTTTCTCTAGCGAGGTTTTATAAGTATCTGAAATATATTTAAGCCTTCCTGCCTGAAGATAAAGGGTGAAGGTCAGAGGACTGGAAATAACTGAAAGCGAAAGTCGAGGCTGGCTTAAAACGTAAAGAAAATATAAGTAAAGGGAAAGGTGGATATAAAGATATAAAACACCTTCTTCTGTCTCCTCCTCGTCCTCCTCAGCTTCTTGTTTTAGTTAACTGGTTCTAAGGAATTAAAAACTCATTAAACTCAGTTTCAACTCCTGACCCTTAGATTGGCTTATTTCTCTGCCCATTGTTTGGCTTTCTCTTCTTTTATCATCTTAAAATTGTGGCAGTGCTTTATCTACCCATTCCCAGCCTATCGCCCCCTCTTAGTTCAGCGATCTCTTTGAAAATGAGTTTCCGATATCATCTCACAGTCTTTTAAGATATTCCCTTTTGAGATTTGAGACTTCAGGTCAGAGCAGTTCTGCATGCAAAAAACAAACCAAAAAGAAAAAAAAAGAGCTTTAAACAAACAGAAGAAGAGACAGCAGGATTCACAGCTTTGACGCTTTAACTAACACCCTAAGTGGCTGTGCACTGCTGAAATGAGTGTCACGGGTGAGTCCAACTCGACTGATTTCACTTTCAGAGATAGTTACAGTGCAGCCAGAGCGTTTTTTCTCTCTCTCTCTCTGTGAAGACAGTTTAATTGGGCGCGTTTTGCATCTCAGAGCACAACTGCAAGCTACTTTTCTTTTTTTTTTAAAAAAAGGCCTAATTTGAATAAAACTGTCTGACTCAGCTGCTTCACCTATTCATCACACATGTAATCTCTATTGAAATGAGAAAGAGTTAATGCCTGCTTGGTGGAAAGAATATAACAAGTTTCTGTTCATTGAGTATTGTTTAAAGATGTCAGCAGCAATGAGAATGTTTTATTGCCATGATAACATCACCAGATGTTTCTGCAGCCATCAGGAATTGAGCTTACTTGCAAGATCCAATTGGAAATATGTACATTCAATTTCAAGACCACTTTAAATGCAGGAAAACACCACAGAGTTACTTTTCACCTTCAAGAACTGCATGAATGCTGAAAACATGACTACATGACAAGATAAATTATCATCTATAATTCATGCTCACCTGTTAAGTTTAATGTTAATATTCTTCATAATTCTCACTTCTATCCTTGGGGATCCTGGTACGGAGAGTTGTTCGATCCGAACCTCGGTTCCATTTCCTCTTTCATTCTTGTCAGATTAACATAGATATTAAAGTTAAAATATGACTAAAATCAATTTACTTTGCCTGCTGAATGTTGGTCAAATCTTTCATAATGTTGTAGTAGTATTTTGAATGTTAAATTCTCTTTTCATAAAACTTAAAACCTTTCGTTGTTCCTTTAGGGTACAATAAAAATTGTTGCTTTTGTTTTGTTAGAGATTTGTCTGTGTATTGCTGTAGCCCAATTACTCACTGATTAATGAAAATGAATACTTGATTACACCGATTATTAGCTCTCATTGATTCTTATCAGAGTTGTGAATTAAGTGTAATTATCTCTGATTGGTTAAATACATCCTAATGTTGAGAGATAAACAGGAATCTCTGTATCTTTCTTTAAATGTGCGACACAGATTGCTCAGAGAAAATTTAAAATTTTTTCTTGAGACTGGTTTTGATAGTGATTTATTTATATAGTTTGGCATAGTCTGCTCACTCTACAAAACAGAAAAGATTAGATTATTCCCAATGGGACTACTTAGCAACATTTTTCCCATAGCCTTCATCAAAGCTGCCTCTGAATCCGCCTGTACAGAGAGCTGTCAATTTGCACCGATCAGCTGAGATGAAACAACAAGGATTGATTGGGAAAACTCCCCTAAGCTGCTTCTGCTTTGTGACACTTTGACTCCAAATCCACTGAAGACTCAGTTCTCCAAAAACACATTTGTATGGATAGAGGAAAGAGGGAAGGAGTATCATAGGATGACATCATCTTTGTATACTACATAAATATTTATAAAATAGCAGCATGAGCGATGTGTTGCTCTTTACCACAAAGAGCCGCCAAAACTGGTTTGTTATTTCATCTGGAGATGAAAGTGCTTGTTTTACTCATGTCTCAGGGGTCTGTGACTGTGGAGAGGTCATTGTGTCCTGGTTGGCACTGATGGAGCTGTCACATCCACTGTTGTCACTGATGCTCCCACTGAGAAACACTCACACAGTTACCGGCTTCAGAAATGGGTTTCATGAATAAAAATACACTTATGTACTTTTATTGTGCAAGAAGTTCTGTGTCATCTGTCATTTCTTTAGATGCTTGTCAAGTGAAAAGGAAACATGGCAAGTCTTCTAACAATCTGAAAGTGGGGCGTGTACGTCGATCCGACCCACTTCCTTCTGACACCCCTAAAAAAAAATAAATAAATCCTTTACAACAAACTGTATTGAGAGTCCACTTGTGAATAATTTGTGTGAAGTCTTTAGAATCTTGTTTATAGACAAACAGCTCCATGAAGACCAAGGAACACATCAGAAGTTTTGGAGATGGTTGAAGCAGGCTGAGGTTATGAAGCAATATCCCCAAATAGGAAAATCTGTGGTTACACCATTCAATCCATCATCAGAAAACAGGAAGGATGTGACACGACTACAAATCTACCAAGCGATCCACCTCAAGTGACAGAACGGGCAACGAGAACCATAATCAGAGAAGAAGCCAAGAGACCCACAGTAACTCCAGAGAAGCTGTGGGGATTCACACTACAGGTTGAAAAATATTTGATTTAATCTGATTTTGCCTTTCTGACTCACTTCCATGTTTCAGATCATCAAACTTAACTTTAAGATCAGAAAAAGGTAACATGAGTAAATAGAAAGGGAGTATGAAAGAGAAGGCAAAATAAAAGTTATATAAGTTATATATATAAAAACGACTTTGCCTCATATGAGAAAGGAATTCCTTCCATCTGTTAAATTATAAATTAACTGATTTAACTGTCAAGACTCACATCTGATAAAGAGCTTGACTCATGTCCGTAGAAATAGGCTACAATAGCTCAAAAAGCAACTTACCATGACCTGGTCTAAAGAATTTTAAGAACAAGCAGGAAATAAACTCATTGACACATTAACCTCTAAAGGGTTACCATAACATTTCTAAAGGTGAGTTAGTCCAGTTTACCACAGTGTGAACCATTATCCACCACAAATTAACCCTGAACCAGTGGTGAACCTTCCAAGGACTGGTGGATTTAATAAAAGACACTGCATGGGCAAAACTCTGCTCATCTTATGACAGAATGGGGAACAGATTCTGATTAGAGTTAATTGTTATCTTGGCATTTTTAACACTTAATTGAAACCTGTTGGTGTTGATAAGCCAAAAAAAAAAAAAAGATCTTTCTTTATTTTTATGTCATAAGGTTCTCATTCATAGGATCTTATTAAGCCACAATTATGCAACTAATATGGATCTTAATGAACAGTTAATGGCTGATTTGTGTGCTGTAATATAAAACGCGATTCTTCTGAGATACTTGAGTTGATTTGCCATAAAACATCCCATCTGCCTGCTTGCCAATGTTACAATCCCTTCCTGAACCTTTCCCTGCATTTGTTCTCACTGACCCTTATTCTGCTTGCACCTCCTCCTCTCTTTAAGAAATCCATTTGATCAAATCTATGGGGAAAAAAAAAAAAAGAATACCCAGAGTTTTAAAAAAGAATAAGATTTCTTTAAAGCTCTCTCCAGGCCAGCAAATGTCCATGTGTGCACCTACTTCCACGCAACATGTGCCCCTATGAAAAGCTGAAGATTATCAAAATAGATGGCCATGGCTCACAGAAAATGAATAAAAGCAAATAATAGCAACAGGAGGATCGCTCTGAGTAACTTTATGCAGCCACGCTGAAGTGGCGGGGGTGGATTCAGTGGATGAAGAAATGTAATTATGGACACAACGATGTTGCCATGTGCCTTCTGAAATAGCACATTGGTTGGTGTGTTTGTGTGGTTTCACCATCATTCTGGTTGGTTTGCCTATGGCACAGTGAACTCACTGCTGTTCATTTGTTGGATGATGCTCCAGTTGTTCTCTGATAAGCTCGTTTTTCACTTTATTCCATTGTATTTTATATCGCGAAGTAGTTTTCCATTATTGTTTACACACCTTGTGTTCAGTTGGAGCAGATTTGTATGTTGCTCCAGTCTTGGTTTACTTGAGATCCACAAAGGCATGCATGAAAAAAATAAGACTCTAGGATCATATTGAGTCTTGGAAAGTATATATGGAAAGTTTGGAAATTCAGTAGCTTGGTAAATTTACATCTCTCCTTGTTGCTATGAAAGTTCTGTAAATTTTCTGCATCAATGCTCAACAACATCCAGATGTTTCCCTCCTCTTTTTGGTTGCATCCTACCCATCCTCCTCCTCTCCTGTCACTCAGTGCTGAGCTCAAATTTAAAGGTGCACAAAGCACCAGTTTGTTGGAAATAAGAACTCTGAAACAGAGGTCTGTAGGCTTATTGGCTGTTACATTTTTCCATCTCATTCGAATTTAAATTGTACTTTAGCATTGCCGATGATTTCACATCTGTCTCTATAAAAGATTCCCTTTCATATTGGCTAAACCAATGGCTTTTTGGACTGACATGAAGAAAAAAATTGACTCATGCCAATGTCATTACCATCGTGATAATCAGCTTGAAATCATCCAGACAGCCGATCTGAAGTGCAGTGTTTAAATTGTGCGAAGCATGTGTCTGGTGACATGTCACGGACGGCTTTCTCACAGGGACTCGACACGATTTGTCTCATGAAATCAGAGTTTGCGTCTGTCAACGTTTTCTGCTCCCCTCACACTGGCTCTGTTGGGTTTTCTTGCATCGCGCAGTCTGCATGTCTGCTCAAGTGTCTGTATACTGAGGAAAGGAAAGTGTTTGTATTCAGGGAAGAGCTGCAGGAGGAACCGCAGCAAGGCTCCTAATCCAAAGCCTGTTTTCCTGCAGGCGCCCCCTCATTTCAACTCCAGGACCAGCAGGTCACTTTCACACACCTACACCGTTTAACATTCTTTTGTTCAGCCGACAAAGAATTTGCGCTGGCCACAGCTGTTGTACAGCATTGGCAACAAAAGCTTGAACTTTAAGTGTGGAACATTTTTAGCAACAGAATAACCAGAATATCTCAGAAACATGCACAAACATATTTGATTTCACAATGTTCTTTTATGCTACAAATGGTGTCATGCTCAGAAGTAGGACACCACCAGACTATTTTTGTTATTAGCAAGGAAAAAGGGTACACTGAAATAAAAGTAGTGTTTGCAATACTAATATTGACATGTTAATACCCTTGATCCTTTTGTGATTTTGTCAGATTGTAACAACAAATCTTTAGTTACATTTTTTTAAACTGTAAAATAGAAATAATATTTGAAATTATTGGGCAACTTTTTGGCTAATCTTCACCAAATACATGGACTTTAAGAAACACTTGATTATGCCACCACCATGTTTCAGTGTGGGAAGACTATATTCAATGTGATGTTCAATATTAGTTTCCATCACATGCTGGTTTGCATGTAGGTTAAATTGATCAAAAGTTCATTAAACTGAATCTGTTTTGCTCTGTTCCCTACATAGCTTGTTGCAAAACTAGCTATGTGAGATTTCTCAAGTGCTTTGCCGAGTGTTGAAATTTTTTAGATTTTGTTTTAGAATCTAATCCTGCTTTAAACAACTTTCTCCCTGACCTCTCTGCTATTTTCCTTGGTCTTAAATCACAACCACAAGTGTCCGTGACATGTCACCAAGTGAACCGCGTTTATTAGTTAAATTAGTTTCACTTGATTTTATCTAGGGGTACTAAAGTAAAGAAGGCTAAGTAAATATCTGTCACACGTGCATTTCTACTTTAAAAGGCATTTTAAATAGCATAGTTTTTCTTTTAGTATTAAAATACTTTGTGTGAGATCTAAAACATTTGAATGTGAAAAAAAAAAAGAAAACTGAAAAAAATCTGGAAGGAGGAAAACACTTCCATGTCACATATAGGACCGTGGCAGACAGCAGACATTTTAAATCAGAACTTGGAAATGCTCTGTGACTTTGGACTTAACATGTTAAAGATTTGATATGAGGACTTATATTTTAAAGTTTTTTTTTTCTTTTTGAAACTCTGAATTTATGACTTCCAGATATAACCCAAAAGCAGTTTGCAGAGCAATTAGTTCAGTTGTGTGAGCCATTTTACCGCAGACCTCCAGTCTGCAGGAACAGTTTCCCCTGTTTTACTGTTAATGAGCAAGAAATACTTCCAGTACTGATAAGCTTAAACATTCATTTGTGATGGTGTCAGATATTGACTGATAACTGATTTTCCTGTTGACATGCTTGCTCTCTCTTTCCAGTATCTTTACCAAAACCTTATTGAGATTCAGCAATAAATATGTAATTTATGCTTCATAGCGGAGTCAAATACACAAACAGGCAGTCTTTTACCTCTTTGTTGACCCTAATTGTTGTCTCTTTGCATCTCCCTTGTTTTCTTTTCCCCCTCATTGTCTCTGTGTCGTGCTGATTATTCCTGTTAGACATTAGTCAGGCTGACAAAAACCTGCCTGCTGCGAGCTGATACGGCCACAGAGCACTGCTCCAACCTCTCCTCTCTGATCTGATGCCACACACACACACCCCCACACACCCCAAATCCTCTACATATTTAGCACACTATGAGGTGTGTGTTCAGAAACTTGGTCAAACCAGTAACAATAGAAGCATTAACACCTAAATAGTTTTCTTTTTCTTGGCCAAAGAACAAAAAGAAAAGTATTTTGTCCATAAAATATTACTGATTTTGTCTGGCCTTAATGAGATGCATTGAGAAAATGACGAAAATGAGAGTGATGGATGGACACAGGCGACAGTGAAAAACAGGAGGACATCAATAGTTCTCGCAGTGGCACATAACAGATGAGGATGTCTGCAAAGCAAAAAATAGACAAAATGGTGTCTTATTTTTGTACGGCCTCAGTGGAAGTCAGTCCCATATAAAGTCTGCTGCATGTCATTATCCTACTTAAGCAGCCATGAACTGAAGCTGCAGATACATTTGAAAATATTTATGTAAATGTAGTTCAACCGGAGTGACCTTACTTGTGCTTGTAAGGAGTTGAGGTTATGCTGAACTGTACTGGGTCAGATGGGAGTGGATGATCAACACCATATTTCGATAAATAAATGAAGAAAAAAAAGAAGCAAATTGGTTCAAAGCTGACAATTATTATCTGAAGTATTCCAGTCAAAACAAAGATAATTTTTTTGCATGTTTTAAATCAGTTGGATGAATCTTTATGTCTAAGAATGTCTTCACTTATTGTGAAGTCAGATAAGTGAAAAGCATATATTTTTGCACAGCAAATATACCAAATGTTTCACAACAAAATCAATCAACTGCTGTTTGAGATTAGTATTCATACTGCATTTGTTTGCAACATTATAGTCCTATCATTTTTAACAACAGAAAATATATTTTACAGGAAGATTTCATTAGAGTTAAACAGAAGCTACAGTGAAAAAGCAGCTTGTGCATCACTTCGGGGCCTCCAACACGTGTCATTTCTCTCTGGCTGATCTCAGTGATGCACACAGAGGTATTTAGGTCCAGCCGCAGCTGTTGTGTAGCCAACCTGCTCTTTACAGAAAAATGTCACATGAGCTGTAACAAGAGAAACTCAACTTCTACTGACATTTTCTGTTATCTGTACTGTTAAAAGCATCCAGAACTCCAACTTTTCCATATGATGTTACTCACAAACTGAAATTTTGGTGTTATTTATACATATTGTATGTGTTAGACCCACACAAAGTAACTGTGAAATGAAGGACACCAAATAAAACGCACAGGCAGGTACCACTGCATGCACAAACAGTTTTTTATTAGTTTTTAACAAACAGAATCTGTCTGTTATGCGTCAGAAACAACATGATGTTTATGAAGCAGGTGATTAAACTCTCCCCTCTCCACTGAGGTAGACTAAAAGGCTTTCTGCTGAAGCGGCGTGCTGCTTGCTGTCACTTGTAGAATATACTAGGGTTTCTCTCTGACTGCTGCGTGAATGATGAGAGACACAACTGCAGAGTGGGAGTTGGCAGCTGCAAGAGGTTAGCCCAGAGCGACCTCCATTAGCTGAAAGAGAGCAAGAGAGGAAGTCTAATGTAAGCGGAGCAAGTGATAATCATAGGAACGGGAATCATATCCTCCACCACTGTTGACCTTAGAGTGTCAGAGTGCTGAACATCAAGAGAGCGGAGTTATGGAGTGACTTTCTGACTTTTAGCGAGGCAGTTTCTGAAAACAAAGAGCTAATTTTCAGATGTGTTGTCGTCCTGTGTTCTGGCAGTGACGTCAAAGCTTTACCTGTGATTATTGTTATCATTTCTCTAATTTCACATAAAATAATTTCAAGACTTAACATGTTATGTGAACATTTCTTAGAATTAAGCCGAATATTTAATAGGGTTTCCATATTTTTTTGCTGATCTGCACACATATAATCAGACAGTGGAGAAAAGGCAGCACACCTTTCACATAAATTGTGATTGATGATGGCATAGAAAGAAGAAACAAATTATGCCTCTTAAAAGAAATAAAAACATATAAAGTAAATCAAAAGGCCAAGGAAGAGCAAGGAAACAAAAACGGAAATTGACTTATCGTAAGGCCTTTCTGAGAACAACTAAAGGCTGCTGCTTTACAAAGATCTGCTTTACGACGTAATCTAAATACACAGGGAATTTGTCGTAGGAAGTTTTTTCTTCATGTGAAACTGATGAAAAAAAACAAAACTGTCTCCATCAGTTGATGAGTAAGATGTGGTGGACACCACTGACAGTTCGCCAGTCCTTTAAAGGGCAGCACACGGACACACAAGACAAACTACTATTCACATTTATTCACACCTGATGACAAATTAGACAGGTTAATTAAGCTAACATGCAGGTTTTTTTGACTGGGAGGAAATCAGTATAAGCATAGATGATAAAGTACAGAGGAGAAGCTGCAATAAATAGCAAACTACTTATTCAAAGTCCAGTCCAATAGGTTCAGTATGTAAATACTAACACTGTTTTACTGATATGCATGAAAAATGAAAAAGAATTTTAACGTTTTATGATTTGTTTAAATATGTCGTACAGCCCAAATAAAGTAAACAGTCTAATCTATTTAAAACGTAGACTATTGGGATTTCAGATTACAACTACTAAGAGTCTTTAAAGGATTTAGCTGGAACTTACGATGTTAAGTATGCATATACCTTTATGCTTTACAAAGTATAATGGTATAGGAAGTTTGCAAATAAAAATTAGAAGTGCTGATTCTCAACCTTAAGTGGACTGATAGATTTAAGCTGGTCTCTAAATCCTTATAATTTATTCTCACACAAAGTTAACTTATCTCAGATAAGTGAAATAAAATGGATGGATGAATGATAGATAGCACACCATTCCTCATAATAATAAGAAAAGAAAAAGTATTTTTTTGTTTTTTGCCAAAGCACCACAGAAAAACCTCCTCTCAACTCATCCACTGGATTCTGGAGTTTCTATTTTTGCCTGTGTTTGGTCATCTCTGTTCCCACCTGACCTGCCAGTTGTCGTATTGCCATCTGCTTCAATCTATCTAATGAAGGTTTATTCTTCTCTGGCGTCCTGAGAAATAACTCTTCCCCACTGGCCTAATCAGCCTTCAGGAGCTTCAGCCCCTAAGGCAGCATCTGTTTCGAGTTGTGCCCAGATTGGTCACTTCATAAACACTCAGCCTGATGAAGGAAAGAGCAGGCCGTTTGTACTCGTGTCTCCTTTTCTGAAGAAATACACATCTTCAGTTCTAAATGTGGTTCACTCAGAGGGCAGCCTGCAGGGTCAAGGTTGAGTTTACCTTTTGAACATTCAGTTCTGACAAAAATGCTTGAGTTCTGAATTATTTCTCCCTTTGAGAAAGTGCTTCTCAGTCTTCAGCAGTGTTTTAAGCTTGGTTTTCTCTGACTGCTTTGTGTGTGCAGTCTCTCACTCCACGAGTTGTTTTCAGAATATGAATCATGTCTACATTCAAAGCTATCTCATTGCCAGCTGCAGCAAAAATGATTGTAAACTGGATTTTATTTTGTTGTTCTTGTGTTTGACCCTTTCTTTGCAATTGGTCCTTGTTCTTTCAGTATATATTCTGCCAATCATATTCTGTTCATTCATAAATTTTTTTCACTGCTTGTTTTTTGTTTTATTCATGGTTTCCATTTAATGGTATCCAATCCACTTCTCCATCTATTATTTTTTTAGACATGGCTTTGCTCACTATAGTTATGAGTGTAAACTCGACCAGTGGAAAATGAAAACAATTACTTTTTTATAAGTTTTGAGTGAAAATTCTTGTGACGCAAAATATGTTTTCATCATCTCACTTACTACTCTCAGCAATAATGCCCATTGCTGGTAATACTGCTGCCTTCATGGCCTTAGTAACTAAAAGCTTCTCTGAGACTGAATGCTATCCCCTTCCTGACCCTCACAGCCTTTACACCAGGGGTCTCAAACTCCAGTCCTCAAGGGCCGGTGTGTCCTGCAGTTTTTAGATGTGCCACAGGTACAAAATGCTGGAATAAAATGGCTCAATTACCTCCTCCTTGTGTAGATAAGATCTCCAGAGCCTCGCTAATGACCTAATTATTCTATTCAGGTGTGGTGAAGTAGAGGCACATCTAAAAGTTGCAGGACACCGGCCCTCGAGGACTGGAGTTTGAGACCCCTGCTTTAATAGTTGTATGAGTTCATACTGACAAAAACTTGAATACAGCTGTTCATGATATGAATCCTGGAGTAAGATGTGAGTGTACTCTATGGTCTGGTCCAAACTGGTCTCACCCACTTTGTCTGATCTGGGTCACAGGTGTGACACCATTATCATCAGACCATCAGCATTTTTCTTTTTCTTTTAGATCTTCCCCAGAATTTAAAAATAAATAAATAAATATCATCCCGCATACAAATGCATCTGGAGTTTAAACACTGTCCTGAACACACAGGTGTGCAGGTTTGCTTTAACATGACACCAAGATGAGAAGACAACAACAATAACTTTAAAGAACCAATTATTGCTTCCCCTCACTGTGGGTTATGAGACATTTAGAGCACATTTTTGTGAATTGGTGCTATACCAGTGTTTCTCAATGCAGGCCCTCAGGTACCACTGCCCTGGGTGTTTCCCTTCTGCCACACACCTGACCTGAATAAATGGGTTACTAACAGGCTTCTCCAGCAGTTGATTGCAGGAGCAAATGCAGTCAATCGAGTCAGGTGTGCTGGATCAGAGACATGTCTAAAACATGCAGGGCAGTGGTCCTCAGCGGTTGGGAGGGAGAAATACTGTGATACATGAATGAACCTGACTGAATTTAACTGAATGCAGTCTCAGTGGAGCGACAAGGGTTTGTTAAAATGCAGTTATAGCTCAATGTGTCACCGTTGTCACAAGCTGGTAAATGATGCACAGCCACACTAGCAAGTTTATAAAGAAATAAAAGCCTAAAGTTGCTGTAAGAGCTTTGTGTTGAGATGTTAAATCAATGATGAGTGACTCTTGTAATTTGACTTCACAACAGAAACATTTCTCCCCTTTCATCACAAAATGAAGCAGGGTATAATATTAGTATGTTGTGCAACAGTGATACACGGATAACCTTTTTGTGACTGAGTTATTTGATGTAGACCTACTTCAGAGCCTTTCCATGAATCCCTAAAACAGCTCTGTGCAGATAATTTAGTTCTTATATCGACAGATGCTTGAGAGAACCGAATTTGCTCAGAGCAGGAAAAGTCGCTAATTTATGTCTCCGGGGGAGTTTGTGTTGCTGATCATCTGTAGGCTGCAGAACTTTCCAGCATCTTATGACACTGTGTTTTCAAGCAAACCTGATTTATACGGTTATTCTCGGTGAGGTAAGCCCCAGCGACAATGGTGGTAAATTTCCATTTAGAGGAGTTTTATTGAGGCTGCAGAAATGATAAAGCAAATGATTTATGATTCTGCTCAATCTAATCCCCTTCCAGGATGGGTGAGAAGTAACGGTGTGGGGGGTTTGAACACCAAGTTCTCTCTGAAGCAATGAAGAGGCCAGTTCGGCAAAATTGCAGATGGTGTATGGAGATGAGAGCGGTGTGCAATGCAAATAGGTACAGGTTTTGTGTGCTGAATATTAACACTTTAACATGACAAGAGCGATGCATCACAGATCACAATCTTCACCGTCTGATCCTTCTGCCAGCTGCACCAACTTTACCCCCGATGAATGTTATCAATCTGACAAACCCCCGCTGTTCCCATTAGATCCCATCTATCAGGGTGAGAGTGTGACTCCGAGCATGAAGGTTAAAATCAACTTGAAGCCAAATATGCATCTTTTTCTCCCAGACTTGCCATGTCAGAGCAGCATCTGCCGATGTCCTCTGGCTATTCGGCGCTCATTAGCAGACGGGCTGGTGTAGGACTTTTTCCATCTGGTGGCCTCGAGCAGAATGCACTGTACTCCAGAGCTCAAGTGGAGGATTACTGCAGATCAGGGAGCTTGACATACAAGGACAGTGTTGTGCAAAAGTTTCAAATCTTCAAACACTTCACGTGTTGCGGTCAATAAGATGGTATTCGTCAACAGATCTGCAGGACTTCTGATGATCTTTCAAAGATTATTTGTTTATTCAATCAGGGATTTCAGCTTAGAATTGAAATCATTTTTAACTTGTACAATGTGGTATGAAATAGAGTGATAGTCTGCCTGTCTGTCATGGGATTTCTCTGCTTGCTGTGCTCTGGGATAATCAGGCAGGAGACCCTCACCATTAAATTTCCAATGGAACAAAGTGAAAAGTTCCTAATGCAGGAAAACATTTCTAAAATCTTTGTGCACACACATAAAAAATACTACGTATTATTTAAATTAATGGTAGTGTGGTCCTTGGTCTCTATTATGTTTATGTTCATAAATGTTCTTCACTAATTTTATGAGGTCGTCACAGGTAAATATTATTTACACTGGGATTAAATCACACACAAAGTAGGTCCAAAGACCTACTTTGGAAGTAGGTCTTCCAAAGTCAGCTACACTGGGGTTTTATTTAAGGGTATCAGAGTGAAGGAGGCTGAATGGAATGTTTGGAGGTTAACTGATTATGTAAAATAACTTCACAAAATGGGGAACGTTTCTAGAACATGGCATATTTTTGTTAAATTTACAGTTGGTTACACACAATTTTGTTTAGGGCAAAATGGTTTGGATGCAAATTAATATGATACTCTACAGATTTCTGTCTGTTAATAAAATCACACCCCTTATTTTGTTAGGGGACAAACTAATTCAGCTTATTATTATATATGAACGGCTGCTTGACTTTGCCCTAAAATGCTCCAGATCTTCTCAGAGGTGCCTGACGCTTTAGGACAAAATTAAATGAAAGTGAACAGCATTCTGCATGTTCCACTGTCCAGACTTCATCCTTTCTCCCCTTGAAGCCACCCATCACTCAAATCAACCTCATTTCCCATTTCCTTCTCATTCCCAACTCACTCACTAGCATGCCTTCTCCTCTTGTTATGTCCCAGCTTTTTCCATCCCATAAATCATTTGAAGTGTGCAGAAAAGTCTCGTCCGCAGCAGAGACTGATACTCTGTGCCGCCTGCTTTATGTAATCCTTCAGCGAGCAGAAAAGGTGTTAATCTCACTTTTGTGTCACATGGACTGGGACTGTGCACACTGCCACATGTTCAACCCTCTGATGTTTGACTTCATTTAAAGTTTATATAAAACGGTGCTGTGCCCTACATGTAAATATAAAGGCGTTTAATTCTTTTAAAGTAAATGTTACAGGATGCATCTGCTCATTTACTAATATTTTTCAAGAACTGATTACATGCCCTACAGTAAAATAAACATTAGAAATGTCATCACGATCAACCAAATACTTGAACCTGGTAGCTAGATAGTCATCTTTGGTATGAAAGTATTACTTTTTGACTCAAAAACTCATTTATGTTGCTCTTATTCCACAGTGCAAGAACAACTCAAGCAAAAGTGAAATAATAAAAATCTCAAAGCAACAACAGGAAGCATAATTCCAAATTTACTGCAGATTTTCTTCAATCTGAAAACAATACAAAGAAGCTTCTTAACCCTCTGATGCATCACATATTGACTATACAGTCTTCCATGAGTGGGTCTTTTTGGACCCGTGTTTAAATCAATGTGTTTTTATGCTACTTTTGTCATTTTGATTCAAAATAATGTTTAATATGATACTTTCTGCTGTGTTTTATTTCAGACAAGTATTATTTCATGTTTGAAATATTTTCATTTTTCACTTTTTTAAGCATTTTTAGAAGAAATTTCAGAACGTTTGTGACGATTTGTAGAACATTTTTAAAACAAAATGATAACTACAGCAATTTTACAACGGCAATGTTGGAACAATGTCAGCGTCCATTATGTGTGGGTGTGTGTGTGTGTGGGCAGGGGAAGGGTGGAGGATAGTTCATTTGGAGGCGAGAAACACTTTAGAAAGCAACTTTGCCACAAATTGCCACAGGTTTGCCTTGGGTTAGAGGCTCACTGGGAACAATCATGGTAAAGTTGCATGCTTGACTGTTCTCCCAGTCTCTTACCGCTTCATAATAACAAAAACATGCTTTTCTCTCTGCTCAATAAAATAAAAGGATAAAACAACAGCTTACATAAATGAACAGCACCTGCAGAAACTGAAGGTTGCTCACTCTGCATTTGCTCCGATGTTTAGTCAAAGATTCTGTCAAAATGTAGCAGCATTAACAAATAAACATGCGGTCTCTCATTTACAGTCTCACTGCCAAATGGGACTCCTGGGCAGATTTAATATTTTTTGACAGCAGCTTCTGGCTCACTAAGAGCTGCTTTTGTTGTGTTGACACATTTCTTTCTACTTAATTTATATTTCACAGCTAGTCCCACTTTTCCCGAATACCTAAAATAACAACCATATGTTTAATGCAAAAACAAAAACAAAAAAAACCACTTTAAAGCCAGTTGACGTACTTAAAAAACAACAGAAGGAATTTCAAGTAGATCCACTGGAATCTTAAATTTGAAAGAATGTCAAAACTTATACAGCTTATTTTTTTTTTGCAAAGGTTTATAATGTTGACCTAAAACTTGTAGCTAATACAAATTTAAGAGCAGAAGACTTGATACAAATGAAATAAATGGGTTGCAGGCCCACATCAAACGTGGCACTGATGAGCCCACACAAAGGAAGGGAGGAAGGTTGAGGAGTAAATATGTCAAAAAATATCTTAGTAAAACTTGTTCTATAATTATTGCACAAAGTTTGCAAGTAATTTGTTCCTTAGGCTATTCTTTGGACCTAACCATACTCTGAGGAATGTTTTATCTGTGACATTTGAACCATTCTATTATGAAAAAGCTGCAAAACTCAAGGGGTGAAAAGGTCAACTTATAGCAAACCCCATTAGTTGGCACTTTAGCAAATTTGTTTATGTAAGAAAATGGGCAAACTCTACTCAACTTGGAATATATTGCCATTAAGACATGGCCAAAAGAGGTCTGGATGTCAAGTTAGAAACACATCCAAAAAGCTTGTGTCTGTAATCATTGACCAACTGGAGCCAAGCACAAATGATCACCACTTTTCACATCTGTTTTTGTAAATTTTGAAATGAACATAAAAATCATCCTCCCAGTTTACAACCATTTGCTGCTTTGTATTGATCTATCACATATACACTGAAGTGTGTGGTTGTAACTTGACGAATTGTGGACCTTCAACTAAAAGTACCCCAGGTGAAGAGTTTCAGATGACACAGGGATCCTTGTCATTGATGGAAGAGTCACTCCAAAAGGCCACCAGACCAGATGCCGGCGTGACGGGTGGTACTTTATTGAGAAACACTTCAGCAAAAGTATCGATCACAAGAAAATATGGTTCCACTTGTGAGTCTGGATTGACTTTGCCTACAAATCAAATGCCACCCCCCGGATCTGCCATTATGTGCATTATCTGAATAAACATCAGCTGGCACGAGGCAGTGATTGAGTGACTGTAAATTTTAACTTTCCACTTACTCTTAGGGTTTTACCTAACTTATGCCTGTTCTCCCTCGGCTCCTGAAATGCCCAGTGACGTATTAGCAATTAGAGAAGAGCAGATTTAATGATTTCATCAGACCTGCAGCTCTGCCCAGCTTTAAGTGCAGTCTAGGGGATGTTTGCGATCTGGAGTCTTGGCGATTGGCTGCAGCATGATGGGGAATATGCACAGGGGCAAAGCATAACTCAAAATAAATGAATTGCATTTATTCACAGTGATCAATAAAATAAATCTAAGTGGTGGCAGTTTGATGTTTTGACGGGATCCACAGGATATTGGATTTTGAAATAAAACCTTTTTAAGTTGGACAGTATGTTTTCTGAATTAATAGCAATTTAATATTTTTTTAATGGTTGGCTGTTTTTTTTTTATTATCAAGTGAACCAAATGAGTGCCACATTTCTTACGACAAAAAATAGAAGGGTGACTTTAGTTGTATGCCTTTTTTTAATAGTATATTTAATGCAATACCATTTATTTTTAAGAAAGCACACTAGTTTTATTTTAAAGATAAAGCTGGATAGTCTTTTTACTGATGTTTCAAAAACTCCAAAAGGCAACACTGAAGGACTGAAATCAATGTGTAAAGACAAAAAATGTTCAAGTGGAGGAGCATTTCACAGCTAATTAAGGTCAAAAAGCTAATTTCATTTTGAGCCTCTTTGACAAGCTAAAGTTTTCCAATAAGAGATTCAGTTGTTTGACAAACATTGTCTGTTTTAACAATAAACATTTATTTATTGTGTTTTTTTTTATTATGATATACAACCTTAACAAGTCAATGCGTAAGGTAATGAACTCCAAATAATAAAAAAAAAAAAAATCAACGAGCTCCTTGTGGATTAAAAGAGGCACGTTTAATATGCTTAAAATGTTTCATGGAGACATTGAGCGGCTGTGTAATCTTGGTTCCTCTCATGGTTTTGAACATGATTTAATCAGCAGTAGCTTTGATCACTGGTGTAATTATATGAACCAGTGAAGCGGTGCATCAGCTGGAAGAGATGAAGCATGGCAGTCGCTTAAGTTAAGAGGGGAGCTGGAGGGTCTGTAAGTGAATGACTTTCATAGTTTTGTCCAGCTTATAAAGTTTAAGACCATATATGGATGTATAGGCGGCTTTTTTATGTTACAATGTTTTTATATGCTCTTCATAGTTTCATGATTGTCACAAACCTGCTATTTTGATTGCAAGACATGGAAACTAAATACATGATTAAAGTATTTTACACGTTTAACAACCACAATACCACTGAGGAAATGCAGAGAGATGTAACATGGTCTTTTTATTTTTATTAGATGTTTAATAATAGCTAATCAGAACAGATTCTCAATCAAGAATAAGAGGCAGGACTTATTTTTGATTTAAACCAAAAATGACCTCTTGAAAATTCTGCAGTATGTCTACAGTGGACGTATTATTTTAATACTTATAGCTCAAAGCAATTTCAACTAAAACTCATATTTTTATAAAAGGTTGGAAATATTGTTTGTCCTCTTTACTGAAACCAATCTGTGTTTAATATAAATAGAAACCCTGATGAGAGGCAACTTATTGGGATCACCCACTGTGGAATAACTAACACAGCTAAATGTTTGGGAGGCTCGCCAGAAAAATATGCCAAAGTCCACAACAATATCCTCCTGTTTGTATTCCCTCTAGTTTTGAGCTTCAAATGTTCTCCATGTGTGACAGTAGCTGCATTTCCATAACAAATCTGCTCAAATCTTTGTCTGTATTCTGCTAATGCCGAGAAAGCACAATTTTCCAATTGTGGTATTTCCAATAAATATAAAACTAAATCAAAGCCACGCATGAATAAGCGTGTTCAACCAATGACTCATGTTGTCATGTGAGCAAGAGATAACATGACTTGTTCATGTGAACAACTCATGTTCGTCATATTGCGAACAAACAATCTCATGTGATGTGTTATAACATGAAATTAGAATGTATATATGCAAACATGGTATTTTATACTGCTTCATTCAGGAGTGAGCTCGCCGTGAATTGAAAACCTCTATGAAACTTTATGTTCCTTAAGCAGATACAGCATTTATTATCAAAGTTTTTGAGTGAGTAAGCAGTTTCTAGCAGTTTTAGACAAACAGATGTTTTTGCTTGTACCTGTTACTGAAGTATTCTGTCTTTCTTGTTTAAAATTAATTATGAACTGTATCCTACTGTCTAATCAATCAAATATTGGAGATTACACCGAGTTTTTCTGCAACCCTTTCCCTTTCTGTCTAAAATAGACATCTGTTTCATACAGGGTGTCAGTCTAATAACAAAATGTAGGACCTTAAAAGAAAGCGTGTGGGGTTCTTCCCAAGATATTTGTACACCAGGATATTTAATGTTAATTATAAAAATAATAAAAAATATTTAAAATAGACAGTAACAATAATAAAACAATAATTTCACAAAAATTTTCTGTGATTAAAAAATATATATTTTGTAGCATGGAATAAATCTGGGAACATTACATTTATCCCCACTTAACAGAGTCTAACTTTCACTTCTGTATATTGTTCAAGGAAGCATAATAGGTTCCCTTTATCACAAGTTATGTAGTAATTCAACAGTGAGGACAAGAGAGCAGCAAAACCTTTATTTCCCTAAGGAAAGTAAATCAGTCAACCAAGAAGGAACAGGACAAAAGGAAATGGAGGGAAAGTTCTCATTTTTGAGAAGCATAAAATGCACAGTTTGTGCTTTTCTCACTAGCCATCATCTCTGAATGAGAACAGCATGTTACTACTTTATTTTTTACGACTTAAACTCAAGATGTTGTAGACCTCGAGGTAAAAAGGGTTTGATATCTATAGATAAGTGATCGATCATGACATTATTAGCATTGATGGATTCCTTGCAAAACCTTAGAATTGTGAAGATAACACTGTCACCATCTTATCTGTTAAACAGTGCAAGAAACTTTAAAGACTGCACCAATAATTCAAAGAGATACATCATTATTTTACAGAGGTTAACGCTGGTCAAACAAAAAAAAGAGATGAATATTCACACCATAATGAATGATGAATGAGGCAGAGTCTAGCAATTATGAAACCTTCTGACCTATAGATTTATTGTCTTATAAAAACAGTCTTTAAAAGCAATGGCTGTCACAATCTTGGAGTGTTTGAGTTTGTGGTTTTGCTTTGATCACTTCCTGGTTATGCCTGTTTGTCTTCCTTATTCCTACTTTATATGCTCATTCTTTTACATTTAGTTTCCCAGATGTTTTTTTGTATTTTTGTACTTCTCTTAAATTATTTGTCAAGCTTTTCCTTTTTGATGTAGATCCTTTGAGTCTCTGTTCAGCCCCTTCTGTGTTCAGTTTCCATCTTCCTTCAGTATAATGTCCGCCTTTTCTCTCAGATCCACCCTGTTTGTAATTAACCACCTGATCACACTCCTTAGTATTTAAGCCTCTGTTAATGTGTCACACCTTGCTAGACCCTCCTGTCACATGGTGCATTGCTTGCTGGTTACCATTTCCTATTCTCTTCATGTCAACGCCGTTAGTGTTATTGTTACATCTTTCTCATAAAATAACTCCTTTACTGCCACAAATTTGGGTTCTACAAAAATCAAAACATAAATTTCATATTAATTATTTCAGTGCAGAAAGTGGAATAAAAATATAGTGAGTGCCATGCAACAGAAAGGTGCAATTAAAAGATACACACATGGACAAGCTTAACAAACTGGCCTTTCTATTAAAGTCAAGTCACAAAAATGTGGATTTTAAATAATTGGTCAGTGGTCATTTACTGGAGAAAAAAACACTAATTTTTCTACACCACTTTGTTTTGCAACACATTTTAGCAACAGAAGACGACCTTTTTCTGCAAATAAAAATAAATGTGAGTGAAGTCTGGCCATTAGTGTTTTTCATGTAGAAAATTATGTAGGATCTTTATTTAATCCATCTTATTGTCATGAAGTGCGGTTGGATGAGGTGGTGAGGTAGACGCTGAGGACCCAGGTTTGAGTGAAGAAAGTGATGATTTAATGAAGAAATATGCAAAATCCGAAGTCCAAAATCCAGGCAGCACAGATGAGCCGAAGGCTAAGGCTCAATTCTGGTAGCAACTGGTCAAATCATGAGACATGAGCAAGACAGATAGACAAGGACCCAACAAAGAACAAGAAACACAGGTGGGCATAAATACACAGAGGTAACCAGGGAATGAGACACACCTGGGAACAATCAAGGGGTAGACAGGACAACACAAAGACTCAATAGACACAGAAATATAACATGATTGAAATATGTATAAGAAATATTGATGCAGAGAACATGGTGCTCTCCAAGATTGTTTATTCATGGTGCCTAGAACATCATCACACTTCCTTAACGAGAATTCTTAGTTGTAGATTATTTCCATTTTAGTTTTAGCTCATCAGTTGATAATACCAGACCTTTTTTCTTCACAGGCTGCAATAAACGTCCACAGCTATTTAATTGATTTCATAAATACCTATTTAAAAACCATCTAAGATGTTGTCTTTTTCACCCTTCTGATAGTTTTAACACATTGCAGAGGGTATAAAACTGAGTTATTAGCACTAATGTATTTTGCAGTCACTGAATTTTTTACAACTACCATCACCTCAGACACCTTTGACAGCAGATGGAATATATCTACTGTATATGTAATTATATGAATTAACAGTGTCACCCAACCAAAGCACATCAACTCTCTTCGGTTGCTAAATACTCTGAGCAAAAACATGATACTCATTTTCTTTCCCCAACATTTATCCAGCAAACACCTTTTTATAATTATTTTTAAGTACTTATGAAATATCAAATAAAAATACTCGAATGCTTAAAAACAAGAGGCACTTCAAGTGAAGAGACTTCAACAAAGTACTTTGTTAAAACCAATCAAACAAAATCCACCCTGGCAGGAAAAATGGAGTGAGCTAAATGTTGTTGCTCCTTCACTGCAGGATGTAAGTCAGCTCTGATTACCATCATGAGCCGCCCCTTCATTTTCTCGAGCCATCCCTTTCACCCCTCCTTTAATCACTGGCAGCATCAGCGCAGGAATGCTAATGGCAACCTATGGGAGAAGGACGCAACGCACAAAATAATAAAAACCCTCCCACGCTTTCTGGGACAACAACGAAGCGTCACCACCAACATTACTCCCACAATATGGGCTCCTAATTACACGAACAGCAATAAAGGTGATTTAGCAACAATATAAAACTTATGGAGAGGAGGAAGCGATTCTGTTGATGAGTTCATCATCATGGTCATTAACCGCCGAGGAGAAGCTATCATCTGCTCTTTTATTCTACAAGCTCTCTGAGCAAAAATATGAAGCCGTGTATCATTTTTGGACGTTTATCTAAAAACATTAGTTTTCTTTGTGCTCCTGCCCTTTCTGCGGGAGTCTGACACAGATGCTCCGATGTTGGAGCTTAAGCCAATCGATCTGAGCAGAGGAACTCCAGATAAAAGCAAAAGCAGAAAACAAAAGAATAAATTAGTTCTTTTTCCTCTGGCTCTTTATTGATTCGATCTGTTTGGGGCTTTAAAGTCAAGACACTGCAGATTGAAAGAGGAAGTCTGTAACAAAGGGCAATTTTAACAACAGACTCCAGCATGGAGGATTTTAAGTAAGATTCGCCATACAAGCTAAAATGGGAAAAATAAATCCTCTCTATGTTTCATTTCTTTTTTTCTGGGCTTAGTTATTAATGTCTGAGCTTTAATTACTTTGTGGAGAATGGTGAGTCAATGCTTTTATCCACAGAAGGACTCAAGCTTGCCCTGTTTTTTTAAATTTTTTTGAGAAGAGCTCTGGTGTATAATTAATAGACAGGGCAAAACCCATGAATAGCAATGCGGCAGATATGTCATTTTTTTAAATGCCCTTCTCTCTACTTCCTCCTTCATCTTTCTTTAGGGACCACTTACTCTGTTTGACGGCTGCTGAAATTCATTTGTAGGCTGGCTGTTAGAAAAACGGACGTGAGATTAATCACTGAATTTGTGTTCAAGAGGAGAGTCCGTAAGTTGAGACACTGATTTATAATAGTTCTTGCATTGTAATTTCTTTGAATCTATACACTGTTTTTTAGGCTTGTAGTGCACTCACACTTCAGATCTGACTTTTGTCGGATTTTGAGGTAGCAGTGCATTGTGGGTAGCAGAGGCAGTGGTAGTTAGGATCACATGTTTGCGGAGAGAAAACCTGTCTATTAAAGTACAAACTTCACCTCCTGTGTTGTCAATCTTTTCTAACACCTCCGAAAGCAATGGCTGTAAGTTCAATCTGTGTTGTGTTTGGCGTTATATGTTTTATTAGTTTATTTAGAGATCGGTTTCCAAATGTGTTTATTCCAGTAATTAGCCATGTCCCAATAGTTTTTTTGCATAGTAATGATTGCTAACATGACTGTTTCTTAACAACAACTAAGGTTAATTCTAATTTGTTTTCTGATACTAGAAGTTTATTCTGTGCATTTAGAGCTAATGCATATTTTATTTTCTGTTTCTATTTATAGTTTCACTCAACACTTTCATTGAGCTTCCCACACAACTGTACGAAATTGTAAGAAGACCATAATAAAGGAGCAAGACGGCTTCCTAGCTCATGAAAATCACAACCCCATCAAGTCCAAATATTCTGGCACACAGTGGATCCAACAAGGATTTAAAAGTGAAAAAGCAAGAACAAGAAGTAGGGCACTGATCCCAAAGAGGAAGAATGAATTAGTCAGAAAGTCTATCAACTTCTGTGTGCACAACTGTATGTCACGACTGATAAAGGGTTATTTGGTGCTTTTACTCAGCATCCTCACTGTAATCCACACCCATGTTTTTTATGGATGTCTGTCCATTCAGACGAAGCGGACTCCTGTCAGGTGAATTCTTGGCTGTTTGAACAGAACAGATGGTCGTCATTAACAGGACAGGGTCCAAATCATTCAGACTGATACTGGTTCAGGCTGTGACAGCTTTGCCCATCGCATTACAGCACAGCAGCAAACCATGTACTCATCACAATTCCCTGATCGATGAAGCGTTCATTCGGCGCTCCAGCTGACAAATCGACTCTGCAGCCTCCGGCTCGCCTGCTCCTTCCTCTCTGGCTTGAGATGAAAATGGAAAAGCTTTAGCCTCTCTTTGTATGTAAACCCACCCCTATTTCCTTAGCTTTAGGGTGTTCAGTCTTTTGGATCAAACATAGGAATGCTTTGTTCAGCCTAAGCATAGACAATGTGATTGCTGGCTTTTCTTGAAGGACGTGGAGCAAAACAATTCCATTAAGTGTTCGGCTCCACTTGAGCGGCGAGGCCGACATTCGCTTCCTCTGCGTTGGCTTTGCTTCCTCCTGTGAGAAGATGCTTATTTCTGCCTTTGTACACATGCACAGCAGGGGTGGCTGATTGCAATGTTCCCCTGAAAGTGAAGCTGACACAGTTGATATTTAAAGCAATGCTGCCTTGGCTGATGCTTTACTGGAAGCTTCGGTGTGGTTCACTTCAGTAATGCAGAAAAAAATGGCTCTAACTGAAGCTATATGTTGAGGATCAAGACAGCTTTTCTAATTCATTACCTAATTGGCCCAATTAGAGGCAACCTCACGCCCTTATCCACATCCACTCAGTGAATTAAGTGCACGTTAGTCTGTGGAGGTGTGCTCACACTGCTATGACTAATCAGGAACCTCTGAGAACCTCTTTCATTGTATGAAGAACCAATTGTACTCCCTGTCATGTTCTGTCAGTTCAATCCCCCCGAGCGTTATTCTGAAGGCATTAATGGACGAATGATCTTTTGGCTGCGTGTTGTAACCATGCATCATTTAAACTGATGGATGTAGAGCTGCTGAAAGGAGCAGGGGAGAGATACTGAATGCTCCAAGTAATTAAAAAAAGGTAAATCTGACTAAAAACATCTCCATCACTATGTTTTATGAAAAGCAGCGTCTATCTTGCCGATAGTTTATGGATAATTATGTTGAGTGATATTGACAGAGAAGATTGCCCCAGAGGCAAGAAGTCATTAAATGTAGAATGAACAGGATGCTGTGTGACAGATCGATCAGCTCGGAGTGCATGTGTATTAATGACACATTAGCAATAAATACTAACACCTGATAGTCCAGTAGACTCGGTTCGATTGGTTGATAAAACCAAAAGTTGATAAAATCAACTTTTAAAAAAAATCAAAGTTGATAAATTTTTTACATTTTCAGCTGGTGCAGTTCACTGTCAAACTGACCAAACCCTTTGAAAAACTTGTGCACCTTCTCGTCTGTATTGGCACTGCACCAAGAACCACTAAAGGAAAGAACACAAAAATCCCTAAAGAAGACACTGAGCACAATTGACTTTTTAATGAATGTAAACAAAATGGAGAGACGTCAGATTTTAGCGGACGTAGACGTTTTCATTGCACATGCAACACTTCAGGGCTAGGCAGTTCACTAATTGCGGGTTACACAAACAATTTCTTGGTTTGTCCAGAATCTGTGTTTCATGCATGTCAGCTTTATGTGCTTCAATGCAGAGTTGTCCTTTGAGAAAAATAAAAAGAAGATTCAATGCTTCACTTAAAGCGTCCCATGTCAAAATGAATTAATAGTAAAAAAAGTGTTTCTTGTAAAAATTTGTTTTAAATCTCTAATGTTACTACATATTAAAAGTGATATTAAATACCACAAACGCCATTGATCAACAGTTATTAAAAGGTCTAATTTTGTGTAGTATGTAATTAAATGTTTTAATTCACATGCTGTGCTGTAACTCAAGACCTGAATAACTTGGGTGGTAAGGAGGTGTGATTCTGTGTGTGGCAGCTGACCGTTTCTGAAGTTTTCAGGTCAGAGTGGCCTTCACTGGACTGACACTACAGATGGCTCATTAGGCTGTGGCTTGATAAGGCACTGCCAGCCCGAATGCACACACACGCATGCACACACACTTCCATCCTTCCATCCTCCTGTCACTCTTTTTTTCAGTCTAACACCCCACCAGCTGCTCACACACATACGTATAATGTATGTAAGTGTGTTCGTCACCTGTCTGATAAAAGATGTGTGTGTGTGTGCATATATATATATATATATATATATATATACATACAGTATATATATATTTAAATCTTGTGTTTCTAACATGTATCTAAAGTAATGGCACCAAATTGTTCCAAACTGCAATCAGCTTTCCGTAGCTGTTTCATAATCCGATTCTGTGTTAAGCTATCTTGACACGACACCTCTTCATCAAGTAAGTTTGGAAGTCTTTTGATGTCTTAATAATTAGTATGATTGACCCCAACCAGGAACTGTCTTTGTGAAGTTTGCATGTTCTCTATGCATCCAATGAGTGGAAGCTCAGTTTGGATTGAAGCTAAAACTTTTATTCAAAATCAGATGTGGATATGACATTGTTGATCAAGAACTGAAATGCTGTTTTGTAAGTACTGGATTTATCCTAAGAATTTTAGTACTTTATTCCATGAATTATCTGTGTGTGTGTGTGTGTGTGTGACTACTTTTGAGCTTTTCACAATTACAGTATGTCCAAATTAAATTATTTTAAGTGCATTGGTAGATTGACAGGATAAGGCTATAGAAATTAATTTAAAAAATGGATGGAAATCGTAATATATGTGTATGCATTTAGTTTGTCACATGCTAACACACATATAGCTGGTCTTTCTAATTTATGTGCATATGTGTGTTTGGATGTTTATGGACTGTCTCTGTGTAAAACTGTTTCATTGTTTCCTGTAACAGTCAGTGTTGACAGAATCTTTGTTTGAAAATGTGTTGCTCATTAAACCGACTCAACCTGTAAGGGGCAAACAAGGCCATCATACCTCATCACCTCTGTTACAACATAATTTATCTTTTCATCCACATCGCTGAACATACACCAGTAGGGATTCCTGTACTTCTACAAGACCCTTGTATTAAGAATGTGAAAAACCAGGAGTGTCCAACACCAAAGCTTAAGAGATAGTCTTGCAACTTTCAGATGCATCCCTGCTTCTACTCACATAATTATTTCTTTTACCTTAAATCTGTCAAACTTTGCAGTTGGAAATATTAAAGCATAGTCTTATCAGCTACTGAAGCATATACAGTGTTCATCCTTCCCCTCATACAGACTTTCCTGGAAATTGACTCAAGGTTCAGTCTGTAAAATCGAGGAGGTCGTTAAAAGCTAACACACTGATTTCATCTTAAAGCTGTAGTTGTTTGGGTTGCAGGTAATCTGTAATCTGTGCTGGGAGAGGGACTCTGGAGACGCCTGGTTACAGAGTGTAATGAAAGCTTCATTTTCTCTGTTTCTGTATCCAGCTCTGCTCATCCATCACTAGGAGCACCATCAAAGTGAGCCAGTGGAGAAAATGTGAGGCCCCCTCTCTACTGCCTTCCCATCTCAGAAAATAAGAGAACTAGCAATAGGACATGGCTGGACATTATCACAAAGGGGCATCTTTTTCTGCTTTATAGTCAGAGGAATATATACCAGGATGACCTGGATTTGCCCCTGCTGGAGAAAGCAGCTTCATTTCTGAGGAATCAGATATGGTTTAATGAGGTGGGTGAAATGTCAGGATCCCTCTGTCAATCCTTAGCAAACAATCATTTCTTTCAGAATCCAGTTAGATGTTTTCAAATCCTATTTAAGCATTTTTGTGTGTCTATGAGTGATGGTACCATCCTATTATCACTTATATCTTGTGAATAATAAAAAAGAAAGCTGTAGATGGAGAGGGAAGCTACAGATGCTTCAGGGAATTTGGCAGTGACTTGACCACAGCACTAATGAAGCCAGACTTAGGTGACCTCTTAGGGATCATAACGGTGTTAACAGCCACAAACAGACTGCAGCCAATTATACCTAACTCAAAAACAGGGAGAAAATGATGTATGTCACAGGGAAGAATCAGTTTTTAATGACTGTGCATGAATGAAAGATTTTATAGTTAAAAACCTGAAAATCGGTTAGGATCTTAAGCTGTGTTATTTGTCTTATTTCTCTTAAATCATTTAGCTCCTTCCTGTGCTGTATTTAAATACAATATTTGATTTTACTTTTCTTTTTCTAGTTAAGCCAGGGCATTTTCTTTTTGCATAGCACATTTTCAGTAACAGGACAATTCAAAGCGCTCTACTTGATTAAGAGGAAAATAAAACAATAAATAAATTGAATAAGTTTGACAACCAATTAATAAGGGTCCATTGAAAAGACAAATGGGTTTTAGTGTCACTTGATTTTAGTAACTCAGTAATAAAGTCATAGATTATTAAACATAAGCTCCTGTAGAATGTGACTTGAAAAATACTGAATTAATCTGAATAAAACACTAATAACACACATTTAGTTGCATTAAAATGCATTACTTTATTAAAATTTGTTTGTATTCTCACTAAGTAAATGTTCTTCAAATACAGGCTATTTTCTCATAATTGTGTGTGTTTAAGCAAGTGTTGCTTTATTTTAATTTTAAGTCCTTTTTTATACATCGTTACCACATGTACTATAGTAAGAGTAGATCCCAAATCCCATATACAAATGGGATATACAAAACAAAAAGCAAAATTTGCCAAGTTTGCACAATAGAAGATGTTAAACCTAAAGTCTCCATAAACCTGTTGAAAAGCAGCCGTCGTGTTATACAGGCGTATCACCTCTGGTGAAATTTGCTTACATTCAGGGAGCTAAGCTGAATCCTTCTCTTAGCATTCTTCTTTATGCACCAGAACAAAAAGATATTCTTTTGAATTCTCTAGAGGAACCTTCAGCATTTACAAAGATATCTGCTGGAAAAATAAAACTCCAGCATGTACAGCAGCTCAGTTGCATACTGGAGGGATTTGAAAAAACAATCACAATGTCATGTCAGGGCACATACATAATAGATGAGGGTTTCCTCTGCTCAGTATGCTGCTGTGTGGTAACTGCAGCTGTTCAGAAGAAAACAAAGAAACACTTCAGATTCAGATTGAGAAAGCAAGAAAACAGCTTTAAAAAATATGTTTTAGAAACGGTAGTGCTGTGATAATGGAGGCAGGGTGTAACATGGAAAGGAGAATGACTCATTTTTATCCTTCTTAGACAGTTAAAGTTTGGTTGTACATTATTAATATAATGACAGAAAATAAACTGACACCACAATACAAAATCCCTGATCCGCTGGGTTACATCTTGTAAGTATCCCTAATGTTTCTAATGTAACTCAATAGTTTTGCAACCAAAGTAAAGATGCACGAATTGTAAAAATGTGTATCTTGAATTTTTCCTCTTCTAAAGCAACTCTTGACTCTGGGAGAGGAGATGTTAAAATCTCCTTCACTACACTCCCTGTGGATTCTGTCACTCCCACCGTCTCCTGTGGATACCTAAACTCTCCCTCTCATCACTCTGGAGACCCAGCAAGCAGTTTGCTCCTGGCAGGCAGTGGTCCAGTAAAAGACTTGCACAGAAACATGCTGTTATGCAGCAGAGTGCCTCACAAGTTCTTGCACAGACAGACTTTGTGGTTCAATATTTTAGGTCAAGATAAACCTTGTTATAGCTGGAAGTCAGTGAGAAATTCCAAATTTGCATTTTAACAAACCTAATTGAAACCATTCCAATAAGTTTGAATAAAGAGAAAATCATTGATTGCTCATATATCTTGGTTTGTTTTTAACATTTACAAGAACTTATCTTGTGCTGCAACTAAGAAACAAAGTAAAATGTTCGTTTTCCCTAGTAGTGGAGGTATCTTTTTTGGAATTTATTTGTTAATCAAAACTAAAAATCATACCTTTCCCTCCTAATAACAAACCTGAACTCTGCATTATATTATCTCTGTTTAGATGATCCAGACTCATTGAGTCCTCCTCCTCTGCCTCTGACTTAATACATTTTTACACATTGAATCTGTTGCCAATATTTTGTTCAATATATAAAACAACAGCAATAAAAAGGTTTTAATGTAAATTTTATTGTAATGGGGCCCTGATAAAACAACATCCTTGGTTAATAACTCACAAAATCTGGTATTTCAGCTCCACTCCTATAGTTTCACACTAAACTTTGACAAAGACAAGTTCTTGCAGCTCCTTCCTTCATGTGTGCTCTTCCTCTGAGATTTGCTTCTGTTATTACCGCTTCCTTCATACGAGAAGTGTGCCTGAAATTGCGCCCTAACCTGACAGGGCTTGTGTTTGCAGCCTTTAATCTTGTGAAAACATGAGCACAATTGGTAACTGAGAGCTTTCCACAGCTTAACTGTCAGTTGAAATTATTTCATGTGAATCGATTGGTTCTCTGGAAAATTTGCAAGTATTTTTTGTTTCGGGTTCTTTCAGCTGTCGTCAGTTTGTGCCACGAGACTCTCGTGTTAGTTTGTGTTTGGATTTGGTGTGTTTTCCAGGCCTCGCATGTTTTCAGAATGTTCTAGTCATTTTCAGGTTTTAAGCTATCTGTTCTTCCCTTGAGGCTTTATTTGAGTTTTTCCACCCATTGTCTATACTCACTTGTACTTGCAGAATTGCAGGTGGGCTGGTCATTTGGAGAGAGGCAATTTTTTCCACCACTTTATACCGCTTCTTGCCAGAAGAAAAATAGTCAATGAAAATATATTCAAAACGAACAATTTGCCAGTAACTTCCTGCTTAATTTTCTCCACAGAAGTCAACTTGAATTCTAACATAAACTAATAACAAATGTCTGAATAAGAGAGTAAAAAATCAAGCAAAACTGATGATTTCCTCAGCTCTTTACTAATAAATTGTTACCCTTGTGTGAAGTAAAAATCAAAATTCCATATAATTCCTCCCTCCCTCCATTATATCTAAGTGACTACATAAGGCACTGAACTAGTAAAACCCATCAACTTAACGAGCTCATAGAAATAGGAGTTTCCGTGTGCTCGGCTTGCGGTGAGGACGTGAGAGGGGTTTTTATGAGGGATATGTGGCAGATAATGCTGCAGGGAGATGTATGTGACAATGACAAAACTTGTTGCAGGTGACTGAAAGTAGCCCACCGATGCAAAATTCACATTTTAGTTTAAAATAGTGACTTCTGTCATTACTGTGTGTAGTAGAGGAGAGCAATACAAACCATAGATCTTGCCATTATGAAAAAAAGAACAAAAAAGTCACATCTAAAGAAACTTAAAGTTGCCATTTAAGTTTCCTCAAAGCCATAAGGGACACACCAAACATGTGGAAAACTGTAAAAAATGTCATTTATGGCTAAAAGCTAAATTTGCACATCAACCTAAACCATCCATCCATCCATCCATCCATCCATCCATCCATCCATCCATCCATCCATCCATCCATCCATCCATCCATCCAT
>CAEFZY010054686.1:0-20940 GCA_903066815.1 Brachyrhaphis roseni | reverse complement strand
CTCAGGTGTGTTGAAGTAGAAACGCATCTAAAAGTTGCAGGGCTGCGGCTCTCCAGGCCTGGAGTTCGCCACCCCTGCCTTAAGTCAATGAGGCAGAATGTGGTGGTCTGCACACGTCTGCCCTTACTTTATACAAAGCATAGCTAAACATTAGGGCGGCTCAACAACGTATGAGGGCATGTGAAAACATTCATGTGCCTTAGCTAAACGGTCCACACTGGTTAAAATCGGAGCTGACGGTCTGGACGATCGAGCCCTCAAAGCTCTCAGTCTTCTGACTCCGAGACAGACCCTTTTGGCACGGCTCCATTGTAATGGCCACACCCACGCCGCTCCGCCCCGATGTCATGTGGGTGACCTCTGACCAGCTGTCTGTCTCTGGGTCATAGCTCTCCACACTGTCCAGGAAGGTATTACCATCGTAGCCTCCTGTAAAGATGATGTTGGTGTTTTAATTTGAGTTTATTACAAAATGATTTAAGACTGTAGTGTCTAATACTTTAGACCAAAACACATTTATTTTTTATTTTTTCCACCTAACAACCACAAGTTTAATCTATTTTATTGTGACTTTAGTTGTGGCATACATTCGTATTCTTCTCCCTTTACTCCAAATTTAAGGACGGACCAGATTAAGTGTAATCTGGTGTGTCCTTACATATGGAAGATTGGTTCAGTAAAATTAATATACAAATATACCCACCTCTCTTCAGATTAAAAGAATATTAATTTTTTTTGCTTCTACTTCACAGTTACGCACTACTTTATTAAGGCTGTATTGTAATATCTAACAACTTTTTGGATGATTCAGATAAAGTTTTGCTCACATTTTAAGGACTCATGGTCCCTGTAAACAAAATTTTTAAAATAATAATAATTATTGCCTCTTATCTACAATGTTATTTCTATAATATGCTCCAGGATAATATTAATCTTTGGTCACGCCTCAACTCACCTAACACATAAATACGTCCATGTAAAGCAGTGACTCCCAGCGCACTGCGCCTGTGCCTCATGGAGGCGGCAAAGCTCCACATATCCGTTTCCACGTCGTAGCGCTCCACTGTGTTCAGCTGGTTGGTTCCGTCGTAGCCTCCCATCACAAAAATTTGATTACCCAGCGCACACACACCTAAAAGAAAAATATAGTTTCTTATCAGTTTAAATTACATTATTTAAAGTATAAACAGTCAAATAGTGTTGTTTATACTTCACTTTTGTATGAAAGGTAAATATCTCAACATACTGCATGTTAAATCTGTTTTCTAAAGATAAGTGTATAAGTTCAGTAGATAACTTGTGAATTCTTCATGTTACTCAGAAGTGATGCCAGACCCTGTAGGAATGGACACAGCCAGTTTCCACTGCTCAATGGAGAGCACAAAGCAGAGGTGACACTGAACTGGACTGACTTCAAGACTAAAAATACATTTTTAGAAGGAACTTAGTCTGACAGGAAAGTTTAATGTCCTGCCATCACCAGCCTCAATCTAGTCTGAATCAAACACCCCACTGTTCATGTTAGCATAGACCAAAGGTGCTGGACAGGCAGATGTTTCGAGACTTTAAAAACAAAGGGGGCAAAATTGCACAACCAGTTAAGTAACTTTCCAGACTCTCAGTTCACAGAGTTTATCGTTACAAAGCAGTTTTTCCCTCCTCCTCCTTCCTTACCAGCTCCAGACCGCACAGTGTTCATGGGGGCCATGGTCCTCCACTCGTCCTTCTCTAGGTAGTAGCACTCACAGGAGCTGAGCCGGTTGGCGCCGTCGAAACCCCCGACGGCGTAAAGCAGTCGGTTGATCACGGCAACACCCACACCAATACGCCGCGTTAACATTGGGGCTACCAGCTGCCACTGGTCCCGCTCCGGATCATACCTGTGAACACATGATTGTGTTTGACTGTTTGTGCACTGAGATTTTTGTGAGAAGTCACAAAAAGTGAACATACTTTATTTCAGTAAACTATTGAAATTCCAGTGCTGTTTTTATATAGTTTTCTGCTCATTCTCAGAAATGAGATCAAAATTCTAAGACATAATTATTCTTTCCTTAAGAATGAAGATAAATCAGAATGTGTACCTTTTTTGGCACGGATTTCTTTCCCCTAACATCGGCAGTTCGCTGCAATAAGTCACATTTTTGTTCCACAAATGTCACTACCTAACAATTAAGACAGGTTGGGCATGTTCCTCTTTCAAAGCGATACTGGCTTGCTCTGTGAATTATGTCTGGATTAGTGCCAGAGTTTGATCTATTTCATCCTTAAACGCAGCTACATTTGAAATTAAAGATTGTACCACATATCCACGGCTGCTTCTGGGTCACATTCCAGATAAAATACCTACAACAGACACTTACAGTGAGACAAAACTGAGTTAAATGTTTGATTTCTGTTTCGGTCATAACGTACCATTCACAAACTGAACTATTGTTCATGAGAGAAGCAGAAATAAATTTAGGAACAAAAGTGCCTTGTAGAGCTAGTCATGCACATTAATTTTTTCATACTGCTGGGGGGGTGTTAGAGTAAAGAGGAATACAAATTCATGCCACACTTCTCAGATTGCGGTTTATGAAATAATTTCAAAACCATGTACCATTCTTTTCTATTTAATAATTAGATGATACTTTATGTTGTTCTGTCATATAAAATTCCCATAAATAAACATGAGTGTGTAGCTGTAATCTGTACTGTGACTGTGTGAAAATGTTCAGTTGGGTAATTTTGAAAGGCTTTTTATGAAAAGGTAGGAGTAATGTCTGCAGGACAGGATTGTAGCTGGGTAATGCTGGTGTTTTGCCTCAAGCGAAGAAATCAAGAAAAACAACATTACTCTTTTCTTTTTAAATAATGTGTCAACTTGCAAAATACTGCGTTAAAGAAAATTCATGTCAACACTATTCAGTGTTGCAGAAGTAAGACATATAAATAGCATTGAGCAAATAAAAAAAAAAGATTACATGAAGTGAAACATCACCAGATAAATTCCAGGAAGTTTGTTTTACTTAAGGTTAGCATGCGGACTACATACCAAAAACTTAAGTCCGTGCTATAAATATCAGCTTCTGGGCAGAGGCAAACCACAGAAACTCAAACATATTGACATTAAATCCCATTGGGCCAAGAAGCTTCACATCAAAACACACTTTTAAAGCAAATTGCACCTGTTGGCATCATCTTCAATCGGCCAAGCTCAGTTACTCACCTTTCCACGCTGTTGTGATGGATGCACCCATGTGAACCGCCAACCGCATAAATCATGCCATCAATGACGCCGACCCCAATTCGGTTTCTTGGAACGCTCATTGGTGCACATGGGTGCCAGCAGTTGTTCATAGGGTTGTAGCAGTCCAATGTGTTGGAGTCCATGTTCCCGTCAGGTGCGTTGTTTCTGCCGCCGACGGCGTAGAAGAGTCCGCTGATGACGCAGGCTGCCAGCCCACTGCGGGGAACCTGCAGGTCAGCCAGCCTCAGCCAGGCGCCTGTACAGGGGTTGTAGGCCTCCAGGTAGCTGAGAGACTGGCGAAAATATCCCCCTGCGGTGTAGATGAGTTGCGGTACCTTGGGAGTTCGGCAAGGAACGGCTTTGGTGGGTTTGTGGAGTGTGAGGTCCTGGAAGATCTGAGCCAAGTAGTCTTTACACTGAGGGTCCCAGTCCAAAGACTGGAGCTGCGCCTGCAGGAAGTTGGGAGTGAGGGAATGGCAGCGGACAGCCTGGAGTAAGGCCTGGACGTACGGTCGCCGGTTCTCCTGGTCGTAGCGCACCCAGGCCACGCACGCCTGGAAGACCTCGGACTCGCAGCGCACGTTGAGCTCATCGCGGCTGATGAGGTTGGCCAGCTGGCACTGGGACAAGTTGAAAAACTCCTCCTGGGTTGCAACCTGGGAGAGGAAGTGGAGATACATTATTTTTATCATACCAGAGCTTGTAGGAATGTCTTTGTAATTTAAGTACTGACGTATTAAGACTTATTGAAGTATTCTTTCATGACACCCCATTGCCTTTGGCAAATCAGACACAAAGCAATGCAGAGATCACTGAAACATGAGCTGCATCTCTCTGAACAAACACCAAGAGTGTTTTCACACCTGATAGTCCGGTAGACTTGGTTCGAGTGGGACCCATGCTTAACAAACCCGAAACAAAACCCCCCCGCCTGTGGTGGCGCTGCACCAAGAACCACTGAAGAAAACGACACAAAAACCTCCTAACAAGAAACTGACGCAACTTCCTTCTTCACAAAATATAAACAAAAAAGTAGTATTGACAGATTTTAGCAGTTGTAGAATTTCTCTTTGGTAAAAGACCATGAGCCATTTCTAGTTTTAAGACTCTCGAGTTTGTTTTCATACTATTTGCCCAAAATGCTGTGCGCTACAGTTTGCTTTCTGCTTTTGGAGAGGTCTTCAATCCACATACGCATTTAAACCGCACCAGAGTTCACGTAACTGAACTTAGGCTTAAGTTTGTAGGTGGACCAAAGTTTGCTTTTTTAGGTCTGCGTTACAGTTCAATTGTGCATTCACACCTCTCCAAAAAAATGTAACTTTCTAGGAAAATGAACTAGAGTTCGATTAAAGCAGAGTCAACAGGTCTGGTGTAAATGCACTCTAAACTGCACTCTTATTTCCTTTATTTTCAAGAATAAACCCATCTTTTGCAGTAAGTAGTCCTCCAACCTCAAGTAAACCCTGTTAGGAAAAATCATGACTCACTGCATTCTCAGAACATGCAGGTGTGCAAGCACTTGAACAGAAACTATTGACAAATTAAAGCTGTACGAACTCGTTTACCACACAGCACTTCCACTGTTTCAGTACAAAGGTTATCCCAAGTAGTGGTATTAAACTTTAACTTCAACAGTTCTTCATTTCATCTATGTTTCAGTTCTGAAAGGGAACCTCCTTGGTTTTGTTTCTGAAATATTCCTCTTCTGGTCGTACCTGGCTGAAGTTCATGTAGATGTATTCTCTGGCCTTCTGGTGGAGCTCCGTGCAACCGATCTGCTCAGCAAAGCTGGCGATGCCGATGGCGTTGCTGGGGTCGAGCTGCTGGACGAGGAAGTCGCAGCAGGCCTTGACCACACTGTCTATCTGATACATGACGGCCCCGTTCATCACATGGATGACGCACTTCTCCCCCACAGAGATGCTGGCAGTGTAGGCAAACTCAATCAATCGCTCCATAACCTGAGCGGGAAGTGGGGCAGGGTTAGGGTCAAAGAAGGAAAAAAAATTTAAAATAAAGCTGCTTAATTCCTTTTATTTCTGCCAACGGAGAACAGAGATTAGCTTTGATGAGTCACACACAGTGCCCTTGTTTGTGTGTGAGCCACCATAGTACACGTACTATGACGTACTATGATCGAAAAACTATTCTCACCCACTGAACTCTGCAACCACAAACTTCCAATATTTTTATTTGGATTCTTTTTGTGACAGTCCAACACAAGTACTGTGGAAATGTGATTTAGAAGAAAATTGATGCATGTTTTTCTTTGTGGTGGGAGTTGATTAAAAGTTCAGAGATAATTACAGGGTCTGTAAATAATTTATTGGAATAACATTTTAATAGAAACCTATGTGTTCAACAAAATAAGCAATGTTTTAAATAAAAAAATGTTTTATTTACTGAATAAATAGATATACAAGTTCAACAACAAAGATATTTATTATTGCTTTTAAATCTGGTGTTTAGGTTAATGGGTAAAAATTCTGTTATGACCATGCAGCTTTCCAGTAATTTCTTTGAAGATATATTTCTTTTGAAAAGCAGAAAATTACATTAGTGTTGGGGAGGTCAGTGCTTGCAACATGTTTTGCATTGACATTGTATTTCAGGCTTGAATAGCTTCTGTGCTAGGCCAATAAATTTTAGCACAACAGTAGTCTTTTCCAGTGTCCTATCAGATTGTTTTTGAAGCAAAAATGAATTTGTTTTTGGCCCAAAAAAGAAGTTTTGTGTTTGCAGATGCTGCTTGTGTGTTAGATTTAAGGGCGACTAGAAACGTGGATACAAAAGTTCTGTCTGCAACCTCTGTATGTAAAAATAAATAAATAAAAAAGCCATTAATTGCATTAAAACTTGTGTATGTAATTTTCCAAATTAATAAGTTAAAGTATCAGCCCTAGTTTTATATTTTTACAAATAAAAGTGTTGAAAAGTGCATAATGCAACCCACAGTAATCAGATATCCGTAAATAAAATCAAGAGTAACCTAATTCTTTTAGACATTTTCTGGGTGGTAAATAGAGTAATTTAGTCTCAGTATAAATCCAGCTGTTCTGGGTTTAACCAGCCTCGTTAAGACCAAGTAACAGAGCAAAAACTGATCTGTTAACAGATGTTTTCCATAGAAGAGCAGGCAAATATTTCCATCCACAGAGGTGCAAAACTGGCACAGACATACACAAAAGACCTGCTATTATAGCTGTAGTGAAAGGTGGCTCTCCAAAGGATTGATGTATAATGGCTGAATTCAAGTGCACTCTGCATTTTTAAGGTTTTTAATTGTCAAAAACAATGAAATCATTTTGCTCAAAACTATTTACTAGTTTGTGTTGGTCTATCACATAAAGTACACTGAGGTTTGTGGACCTTATGTGACAAAAGGAGGAAAAGTTAAAGTGGTTTTCTGACTCATTCAGATAAGACTTATGCAATGCTAACTAAGCACACTTCTAGGTGAAACAAAAGCTGACTTTTTAGCTTCTATGTTTACCACATCTGATCAGACCTACATTCTTTCTTTAGAATAACCGCTATGTGGCACACAGTGTTGCCATCTGATGTTATCTGTAAATCAATTCAATTTTCAAGAGAGACAATTCACATGTTGAAACCTCAGAGTCAAACCAAATAAGTGGGATAGTCGATGTGCTTTTACCACAGTATTTATCATAAAACCCCTATGTTGTTACTGTAAATGTGACCGATTAATCCTAAAACAGAGAGTAGTGACATTAAACTCTGGCTTACTCTGGGATGAATCCCTTCAATGGGAACCAGCTCCATGCCGCACTCCTTCAGGCCGTTGGTGAACATGGCACGGAAGACGGGCGACGACGAGGCCAGCACCACCTTGTGAGCCACGAAGTCCACCGCCTCCAGGTCCTTGTAGCGCACGCGCAGGGTGACGTCGCACAGCTGCTTCTCCAGGCGCAGCTCGTTCATGATGGCGAAGGCGGCCGAGGTGTGGCTCTCCAACGTGTAGCTGAAGACGCGGTGACCGTTGCGCGTGGAAGGAGTCACCAGCGCCTTGCATTCTGTCAGGCACTCTGTCATTTCCTATCTTCCCACTCTGCTCCACCGTAAACCTCTCTCTCATGAACTGCGGTCGACGTGATGCGGCATCCCTGCACCTCATGCAGACACGGGTAAAATAAAGAAGGGATTTAAAGGCAGGGGGAGAGTCGGTGACCACAGAAAACGGGACCAGATTTGCCTGAGTTTCTTTTTTTCAGAGCAAAGACTTTCAATTGTTCATTAAGGCATTACGATATTTGGATCCAAGTTTTTCCTCAGTGCTAGATATGGAGTTATACAGAGTTCCAACATGGTAAGTTTTTCAAATGAAGAATTCTTCTGGTAGTGTTGCAGATAGCTTGGTACTATGGCTCAGAGTGATCCTCTTCAGTTCAACTGTTAGTTTTGGCTGCACTGATGCCTTTCTTTCCACTTCTCACAGAGCTCATTATAAACTTCTTAGTCATTCCTTAAAGGCAAAAAAAGGAGGTGGCGGCCAACTTTCAAAGGGAAAAACAAAAAAACAAGATATTAACATTTGGCTGGGAGAAGACGAGGCAGATAGTGAGATTAGGCAGTTAGAAGGTTGTTGACCCTGAACAGCAACAAATGGGTCAGATGCCAAATGTGTTACACGCGTCACTTGGTGTCCCTTGGACCCGAGTGGGGACAGCTGACAGTGCTGCTTTGCCTGAGGTGCTTTCCTTGGAGTTGCCCAACTCTGGAATTCAACTGAGAAGAGAAGACGAGATTTAAACTGATGAGTGGAGGCTTTCTAATTCATTCATATGGAAAAATTGGACAAGTGTGGCATGCTTTCATATCCAGCCCCGTTAACTTTGACACCCCCAAATAAAATGAAGAGAAGTCAACTAATTGATAATATCAGTTTAAATCCAGCTGTTCTCTGAGGGGCTTTGTCGTATGGTTACGTTATAAAACTGTAGACCTAAGTCCACTTTATAATGAGTGAAAAGATTTGAAAAATTATGTTCACAGCAATTTACCATTCAATCTTGACTGTGCTTGACATATTTTTACCTATTTTGTGTCGATCACATAAAATGTCAGTAAACTAAACATGACAAAATCAGGAAAGATTCAAAGGTTTAGGAAGATATTTATGTGACAAACTTTGTGTTAACACAGACACAGACCTTAATTTATAATTAACAAGTCTAAAACAATCACAAAGTTTGTAAGTAACTGGATTCACCCACTGACTCAAGCACCAATACAACAATAAAAAATGAAAAACATGAATTGGAAACAAAATCATCCAGCTGTGATAATCAGGGCTATGACTGCAAACAGAGTATAAGGAGGAAGAGGGGAGTCCTCCTCGGGATAAACTGGGCTTGAGTCCAGCCAGCCAGCATGACTTGGTTTTTACTCTGTCCTGTGACCCGTCTATCTGGGGCTGGGACAGAAGGAACGTTTCACACAAAAACACAACCACAATGATGTCTGAAAGGACGTTTAACAACCCCAACAAAGTTTAATTCACACATTATAACAATTCAACCATGACCTATGGTAGTGGTTTTACATTGCATAACCCTGCTGATTGGTTGGATGGAAAATGTTGGGTGAAATCAGCTTTAAAAGTGAATGAAAAATGAAACTCGTGGAAGTTAACAGGTGAAGGGTTTGAGCTGTGAAGAGATTCATTAAAATTATCGTTTCTCACCACTGTGATTCTAACTTCTTCCTTTCAGAACATGACCTGCACGCAACAGTGAACTAACAGTAACAGTCTGGTGATCACTGAAGAGGAAGAATCAAAGCAACAATGAGGCAGTGAGAGCTCAGTTATACAACACGGCTATGTTGCATACAAGCACCCATAAGCTGCATGTCTATGCACTTATCACAGATCAGCTTGTTTTCTCTCAGCAGCTTCTGCTGTCGACAATTAATGACATGCGCAAGGTCAACGCAGACCATGTCGTAAGTTAGTCAGCCAGTTAGGCCGCTGTAATATGAAGCGTGTTGTGATTCAGATTTACCGCAGTGCTTTTCCCCCTGCAAAGTTCTGAGTAAAACATTTTCAGAGCAGAACATATTGCTCAACTCCTGCTGCCTCGCTCTGTCTCCCTCTGTGCAAGGCACAAAAACTTCTGAATGACAAATGGACTTCTCATGCACGACCCTACATCTGCTGACAATCTCTCATACTTTACTAATAGTTTCACAAGGGAAAAGTACAAGCTTTGAGGAATGACTACAAATATTTTGCCTCAGTTTTATTAGAAAAAATGAGTCTTATCAGAACCCAATTAGAGCAAAGCAAGCAGAGAGTCTTTGATGTTTAATATGCAAAGTCTCCATTTGCAGTTCCAGACAGGCTTTATGAACAAATCAATCTCCAACTTTAACAGGTAAGAAATTTGGATCACTATTAAGCCCATCGAAATAAGCAATTGCTTTTCTCGCGTGTCTCTTCTTATGAAAGACTGGACAAAAAATGCTTCAACCTGGTGAACTGGTCTCAACTATTTTAAAGGCCGATTTTGTTTACAGAGACTTCAGGATCCACTTTATATGTTATTTCATATGTTTTCTTTAGATGTTTAAAATGTCTTCCAGGTCCAGTGTAAAAATGATGCGTGAGAGTGTGTATTTGTTTTATTATTTTACTTGAAATTGGACTCAAAGCAGCAACATCATTAACTTGACCCGATAACTTCTGGGACAATTTATTGCCTAGCAAAATTTGTTATTGTGACAGGCTTAATAAATCTGCATAAATAAAGTTATGCTCCAACACAATGTAAACAGAGTTGACAGCAGGAGGAAACATCAGTGACCCAGAGGAGCTGTGAACTAACCAAAAAGCACTTCAGCATTTGAGCTGCGAAATGCTGAATCATGATGGTGCTGGCAGCATCATGCTGTGGGGTTTATTTACATCAGCAGGAACCAGGAAGTTGGTCAGAGCTGATCGGAAGATGGATGAAACTAAACACCAAACAACCCTGTTACACTCTGGGAGATTAGATTAAAGCATTTTGTTCCGTAGGAAAGACGGAGTCAAAGTCCAGAACTAAAACTGCGATGATCATGAGATTCAACTTTGACCCCGTAACCCCTGCAGAGCTGAATCAAATGAGTGCATTTCAGCAGGAAACGACCCCATCACCTGGGTTTCTCTTGAGCTTATAGTGACGAGTCGAAAGAGAAACAAACGCACACGACTGAGCATTGTATAACCCACAGAAAAGCGTCTCCGCTCAGTGACTCATCGTGAAGTTCTCCCCGAGCCAACAGTAGAACTGGATGTACCAAAACATGACCCAGAAGTGGGGATAGCCCTTACATAAGCCCGAACGGAATTAGATTTCCGCGCCATCTACCTGCCCTCCTTCACACAAATCGCCGTTCACCCCCGCTTCGCTCGTGGCACTGAAAAAGATCAACATATCCTGGCTTGTTTTCATCCAAATATCACGGGGAGCTGGCGTGGAAAACCCGAAACAGGCGCGACACAGTCGGCTGGGAGTTTGTAAGGGACGGCAGCGACGCGACATCACGGACAATAAATGAAAGAAAATGGGAAATAGAGCTGACAGCAGGACCCTAATAATAGAAGGCTGTAAAGCGACAACAGCCGCACAAACATGCTAACAAAACCACACTATTTCTGCTACGAATCACCTGCTCGTTTATCAAAGCAGTCCATAAAAGTATTAACTGTCACTGAGACGACATATTTCTGAAAAAGAAAGGAAACTCACGTAGTCTGGCTCAATTCCTCCATCACGGTACCGATCTGTGGCCACATAGGAAGGAGGAGGGGTGGGGAAGCTGTAACTCACCGTGACTAAGCATTGTGCCGAGCCTCCCGTGGGCCTTCATAATAAAAGCTTCCCCCAGCGCACGAGGACCGCCTCCGTTGACGTGTAAAGGGGAGAGAGCGCTTCAAGACCCCGGGGGCTTTTATTGTGAAGGAATTCTCAGAATGACGGAAAAGCAAGCTAGAACTATAAGCAGTGCCAAAACATGCAGCCCATTCAACTTTACTGTTCAATGTAAAGTAAACTCTGCAGTACAGATTTGCGAGTTGATGAAATCCCATCCAGTTGCAGAAAACACACAGTTATTGCTTGATTCAAGAAAACTATCAATGAAAAACAAATTTTTATAGCAAATTTATAGCAAAGCAAACACTGCAGTTCTAACAAGATATTAATTGCATTAATAACCCAACTAAACAATATTTTTAAAATAAATAACTAATCTCATAACCCACACTGCTTGTGTTGTGTAAGAATTGTTTACCTCAAACTTGCCTCTCAGGTGTTTTTCTTCACAGTAAATATGTTTGAGAACAGCTACCGCACAGTGCCGCGGCATGGAGGAAGTCAGCTTGCCCCAGGCTGGTGCTGACGCATCAATTGAACTAGATTACAAAATATATGTAATCTAGTTCAGGTCAATAAGGTGTCGTGGAACAACATTTCCTTTTCAAGCAATAGGTGGCGCCAAAGCTTAACTTTTAGAGTTTATAGGTCCAACGAGCTGTTGCTCTAGCTGAGGTGTGTCACGTTAGACGTCTCAGTGAACTGAGCTATGTGTCCGTTGTCAACACTGACAAATGACCTACAGCTTTTACTGACCAACGCATTTTATTGTAAGATTTCAACAGCAGGAAGGAAGTCCTGACTGCTTGACCTCTATCAGCAGGTACTTTTCTGGTGGATACAGTCAACATCTGGGAGGACATCTGCACCAGTGCAAATCATATAAAAAAAAATTGTAACAGAGCCAAGTTTCTATACAACAATGTCTTTAGGTCACAACACATGGGAAAAACTGCAGGGTCTTGCAAATCTATGTATGTCTTAATGTAGCTTAATTCTGTTTAGCTCAGTTTGATTTAAAAGCTCTCTGTTAATCACACAGGGAAATTTAAATGTACTGAATAAGTTTCTTCAGAGTCATTACAGATTGCGATAAGTTAACTCTTTTAACAGAAAGGATATTCTAGAGATATGAACAAGTCGTCTCTTCCTGAAAACACCCTGTAGCTGTATTGTGAAAAGGATTTTAGGGGTTGTCCATTATGATCTTAATTTCATAAAGCAGCCTTTTTTGCACAATCATCTCTCAAGGCTGCAGTGCAGACCCCAGAACAGAACCAGCCTTCTTTATGAGCTTGTTCATATTTTCAATTCACTGGCTCTGTTGCTGCAAACTCTAGTGAGGACAGCAGAAATTCCACTCTCCTCAGTAGACTTAAACAAGAAATGCAGTTTTACTGCCATTTAACGGTTTGTATAATCATTTCTTTCATTTTGTTCACATTGAACATGAAATGATAGCTTCTGCACTATGCCATGTCATGTTACAACCACAAACTTCAATGTTGTAAACAAACAAAAAGTAGGGCATCATTTTGATGTGGGAGGAAAGCTACTTTTGTAGTTTTACAGTCTGGGGAAGGGTTGAATTCATTTTGATTCATCAGAGGATAGAGAATAGGAGGAAGTTCAAACCATCTCGGGTCACAAAAGGCAATGTGAAATTTTTGGCAAACAAAGTGGATGTTGTGGATCACCTGGAGATTAGTGTGCAAAAAAAAGATTCTTCATAAAATGAAGATCATCACAGACAGCCCTGAGCATCCTCTTTATCACATAACAACACTGTGTCTTCAGTTAGAGACTTCTTCAGATCTATAGTAATATGGACTGCAACAGGAACACGTCCCATACATTTTGCAAATCTACAACAAATCTTCAGTTTCTTACCCCTAAATAAAATCCTTACAACCTTCTGCCCTCAAAAATAATCTGTAAAGGGATTTGTAAAGAAAGCTCATCCCTTTGTATAAAAAGTGCTGTTCTGTGAAGGTCTTAAGTGGTTTGTTAGAGATCCCTTCTTGCAGGACTTTGTTCATGTCAACAAACCAAATGTTTAAGTTAAAGTTATTTTGTTTTTGGTAAAGGAATTTTACATTTACTTTGTGACTGGTCTGTGGAAACTGAACAATAAAAACACTTTCTTCTTAGATGAAACCTAAGAAGAAATGTGTGAAACGTGTGGTAACCTTGATGGATCCAAAGCCAGATTTTTAAGTTACAAAGGATTTTCAATGCATCAAGAGGTAAATTTCTACTATAGCATTTTCTTCTTAGCAAATGTGGAAATTACTTACATCAACGTATGGTGATAATGAATTTTACCTATGTTTTTTCAAGAAAACGCAGAATAACAAAGGGTATGTGTTCATTGTTTCATAAGAGGAGTGTTGTACTGTGTTCAATCCAGCCTGAGACCAGCAGACCTTGATGTGTGCTGCCCAATGTCATTAACAGATGTGAGACAGGGGGCTGACTTCCTGTGGTACTTACAACTTCAGTCGCTCGAGACAAAATACACCCAGCCTCATTTAGATCTGTTACAGAAAATGAAAATAAATCACAAACTCTTTGGAATCTCTTAAAATGTATTTTTATTATTATTTCTTTTATGAAAAGAAAGGTTATGTTGGATTTAGACTGTTACAAAAAAGGTATAATTTATAGTACAGATGTTACAAAAATGTGTTCTGAAACCCAGAAAGTCCACCACACAGATCTCAGTATAAAAAATAACATTCATCATTCAAGCTACTAAAGTGGTTCTCTGCCTGGTTTTATTCTAAAAATGCATACCTCACATTAGAAGCAGAAATATTCCAGGTGAACAGTAAAATAAGGGATCTGAGAGTGAATACATCCACACCCTAAATAATTAAACGAGCACACACTTTTGTCAAATAAAGTTCTGACTCACTTGATTAAAAAAAACCATTTACAGATCATGATGTGCTCACTCACCAGCCAGCTGATTCAGGTTCAGTCATGGTTAAACTGTCAGCATGTTGCAACAGAAAAAAGCAATAATATTTTACAAGTGCACACTAGTCATAGCACAGGTGTATTGACTTTTTGCCATGCTTATTTCTCCTTTTCTTTCAGTACAGCAGTTGTACTATGGGTGACTGGGTGACATTTTACAAGAATAGGACACCTACCCAAAGACCAACTATTTCTCGGTCAAACTTTAGCACTCAGTCATTTCAAAATGTTGTGTGGGGGGTTTTGGTTTGCACCTCTCCTCCCTCAATGAGACCACAACATTCTCCACTGCATTGTGTTGTTGTGTCACTGAGAAGTGAGATACCTCTTTCCTGTCATCTCTCAGACTTCTCTTAACTCTTTACAGACAGGCAAGTGTTTGCAAAAGAATCTTATCTGAACAAAATTGATGCGCCTTGGGTTTCTGAACCAGCGGAAACCCAAGGATCAGCAAAAGCAGGCATCACAGACTGCAAGTGCTGTCTTAAAAAGTCCTTAAGAATTCAAATACAGAAAATAATACCAGTTTTATTTTAGAACTGTTTTATAATCTTTGGTATGTGTAGGCTATCAATTTGACCAAACCCATTTTTACTAGTGAAAGAGGAGATGTTAAACTCCAAGAACTATATCCATGGACATATTTAACATGGCTTATAAAATTAGTTAATTTAATTTACTCGATCCACCTTCAACCACACTTTAACATTGCTTAGACAGAAGGAAATGTCTTTTCAGTCTTTTAAGCTAAATTCTACTTGGAGGATAAAGTCTTAATGTCTTCTTTTTGTGCCTCCATTTGTAGTTCATCTTTCTTTCCATTATTGGAATATTTTCTTTGTGCACTGCAGGGTTCTTTCACAGTCTTTTGGACTCTGCATCCAAGAGTTTAAATCTTTATGACTTAAAAAGTTTAGGATAAAGAGATTTAATCGTGGATGGAGAGGTTATTGCATTCCCTGAGGAAATGGTTGTATCCAGTCCATGGTCCAGTTTTTGAGAAGGCACCTCAGTTTTACTGAAACTGCACTCTATAAATGGCATCCCAATCTTCTTGACCTGTCCATCTTTGGTCATCAGACACGACTGACAGAGTAACCTCAGAATGGCTCTCCTCATGTCCTTGCTGGTCAAAGTATAGATGATTGGGTTGAGGAACGAATTGAGGATGGCTACTCCCAAGAAGTAGTCTGCCTTTTTGAGCATCTGGCACTGGCCCGTGGGGCAGAAAAAGTCCAAGAGAAGGAGGATGAAGAGAGGCAGCCAACAAGCAATGAAGACCCCCACCACAATGGTGACAGTCTTGAGGAGGGCGATGTACTTCTGCGTCACCCTGGCGAGGCTGTTTCTCATGCTGGCTTTCAGGCTCAGCCGCTGCCGCCTCGTGTTGGTGCGGACAATGCGGAAAACCCGAGCATAGAGGACCACAATGGACAAAAGCACCGTGCTGAACACAGACACACTAAAAAGGATGTAGCTTTTGGCATAAAGTGGGAGCACTGTTGAACATTGGTCCAATCTGTTTATGCAGTTCCATCCCAAAATAGGGAGAACCCCCAGAAATGCTGACAGGGCCCAACTTCCACCAATCAGTGCAATCATCCGACCCCGTTTTGCACCGTGGTATGGACGCATTGTCACCATAGTGACATGACGTTCAATTGCAATGGCCAGCAGGCTAATGATGGACGCAGCCAGAGTGATAAAGACCCCTCCTTCCCTGAGGAACCATAGCAATGGTGTCAGTTTCAAAGTATTGTGTCCTGACATCAGGATGTTGGCCATGTAGGTGACACCAGCCAGCAGGTCTGACAGAGTCAAGTTTCCCAGCAGGTAATACATGGGCAGGTGGAACTTCTTGTTCTTCCAAATGGCAATGAGCACCACTGCATTCTCCAGGATTATGAGGAGACACACCACCAGAAACACAATGCTCTCAGGTTTCAGTTCCTCACGATTCTTGAGCTTGCCAGTGTAGTTGTAATGCTTACAAATAACAGACTTATTGTGGTAATCCCAGAAGAACTCAAAGTAGCTGGCAGAAGAGGAAGGTGAAGAGGTGGAGGCCATCGTTGTTGAGGGGTTAGTCCCTGCAGGGTCAGAACATGACGCACCAATGTGGAATGCAGCTTTTTACCTTCTCTTCCTGCAGCTGGGATTATGAAGTCATTTCATTGACTTGAAGCTGACTGCAAGTGCAGGAAACATCAAATTAACAGGAAGAGCCTTCAGTAAATGGAAAAGTTTGATGAAAATGATGCAGATGTTTTCTTTATCACCAGCAGACGGTGCTCTTGAGCTCTGGTTGGCTGTGGGCTCCAATTACTATGGAAACATAAAATAATTTTAATGTTGTGGCACTAAATCATTCACTCATAAAAGTTTACAAAGCTGAGTCAAAGATACATGCATTTTGAAAAAAAAGAGGAACATGTAAATGTGTCACCCTAAGCAAAACGTTAAATTACATTGCATATTAATTCATAAGCAGACGAGATATGGACTCTATTTGGATTAATAAGGTATATTTTCATATTAAAAGATAAAAGAGATTATGTACAACTATTGCTATAATCATTTCAATTATGGTTTAGGTTTGAGTGCCCCAGTAAAATTGTTAGACAGCGACCACTTCAACATGTGATCTACAACATTTGCAGCTGGGTCTGGTGTTGCAGGGTAACAAAAGTATGACACAAAAAAGGCTTTTAAGAGAATCGAAAGATTTCTAAAACTATTTCAACTTCATTTAAAAGGAGTTTAATGATCATTTGTGATCATGGTTGTATTTCTCTAGGTTTTTATTAAAAGTTCAAATCCTATTTTTCAATCTGACTGCTTTAGCATGCAGTGTGCTGGAAAAATGCTGTAAATTTGCCTATCCCAGAAAACAGAGACTAGATTTTCACCAGCGATTAACATTTATACATTTAATCATTAAATATTTTGTTTGTGTACCTAAAATAATTATAAAAAGTGAATGTGTCTCTAAAGCCTTTATAGCACTGGAAATATATAATGATGGTTTTTGACCTTTTGCGTTGCAGTATAAATGAAATGTAGTATTCATGGTTCAATTGACCCAATTTTGCCTTGGTATTGCCTTGCTCTAGTGAAATAGATGTTGCCTTCACATGCAAAAGTATTACAATACATTTCTTTATGCCCATACCAAAACTTATGCTCACAGGATAACCATACTTTTCTTCTACTTAACTCGTTCTATAAACTATATGCATCTATAACAAGAATATCTAAAGTAAAGGTTTTTGATGATAAAGTCTCTAACATATTTAATCCAACTGGAAAAGCTTTGCAGTAAATATTACCTGGGAAGCGATGTCGTGCTGAGGTTATCCTGCCATTCATCTGATAATTTCACTCAAGAGAATCCAAACGTGAGGCAGGTTAGTCACCGTCAAACTGACAAAGGGAGTGAAGTCTTCAGTTGAAACATGCAGCGGCTCTGGGGGTTGGTCTTAACGCAAACAGTCTCTCCCCCTTATGTCCTCTCAAACTAGCTCTCACTCAGTGTTGCGTTATACTGCACTTCACAAGCAGCTTTTGCTTCCTTAGATTGTGATTCCACTTATTTTTCTGGACTTTTTAATGCAGAACTTGTAGGTGTGTGACCTATATACACACAATGTGAAAGCTTAAAAGATATTACTCACCTGCTGCCAAACAGGAACAGATGATAAAGGGCAACACTGACTCGCAGACATCTTCATATCAAGTGAAACTTCCTCTCAAGATAAGAGCCCATCCTAGAAGAAGAAATTAAAGCTTCCCTCATTTTAAATCCAGAGTGGGCTCAAAGAAAACCGAGCGGCTCCAGAACCTAAAGAATTAAATTGTTGCACAAGTCAGGTTTTCAAATGTTTTTTCGTGTACAAGTGATACACCTTATCTCTGTTCCTTCAGTTAAAGCACTTTAAACTGTCAGAATGGTATATATTGTTTTGCCTTGTGAGCTTTATCAATAGTTCTGTAAAATCTATAATAAATGTCTGAACATGGATGATATCAATGGGATATTTGTTGACGGATGGTGCTTGATGTTAGTGGGAACGCTTCCATGAATCAAATTCATTTTAGGGTCCCACATAGCCTTTGATAGTCTTTGTCTAAACAAAACTTATTAAATAGCACAGATGAAGATCTGTCCAAATGAAGATCTAAAATCAGAGATAAAACTGACAGCTATACTTGGATGACACATAATCAAAGTATGTATTTTTTCCAGTGTTTTCTAAAGGGAACAAATTTTTATTAAAGCTGGAAGAACAAGTTTAAAAGCAGAAACGGCTCAGCAACCCTCTCCGTTAAAAGCAACATTTTCTTCTTCCTTTTTACAATTATATAAGAAACATATAATTCTGTTGGCAACAATTACATGGCCATTTTGAAATCCAAATTCCCACAACCCGTCAGCAAAATTTTGGCATGTTTTGACACGCCTCCTTGGTTCACCTGTGAAACTTTTCCTGTCAGCTCTGAACAAGATTCATCAGGACAAAGTAAAGCAGGTAAGAGGTGACAGTAATGCTGGAGAAGCCAAAAAAGACTTTTTTTTGGAACTTGCTTCAGATTTATAAACTCAGGTTCCTTAGGATACACATGCCGCCCTCATCATTCAACATGATCCTGTATATAAAAACATAAATGTGAAACAGCTGTGACTTAAACAACTTTCCTTGCACTGAGTGTTTTCTCAGATGGGAATCCTGCTCTGAAATCCGGATGCTTTTCTGACACATTACACCGCAGCAATGCCTTGTTAAAACAGTGGTTTCCTTCTTCTGAACTGGTTTGTTAGGATTTTACCCAGTTTCAACGGAGGGATCATTTGTCTTCTTTGAGGCTGAACTGTACCTAAACAAAGGATTTTCATTGTTTTGTATTATGGTCACACCTTCTCTGAATTTCAATACCTCCCATGCTTTTCACCCACAGACAGCATCATGACAGAGTCAAGTGGCTGCTTTCTGGGCTGATAAAATATGTGGACTGCTTTGACAGTAGCTGACACCACAGTCTGTAAATACATCAGCAGAAAACTTAATGCAGACGGATATTTAAAGAATATGCAGAACACGTTCTGTGTGTCTGTGTTGCTCTGTGATGGACAACCTTTCAACAAAGATGGCTGAAGCAGTTTTTCTGAGTCCTGAGCTTCATTGCTTGCTGCAATAAACTCTCTACATTAGATTCTCATCTACTTTAAGCACTTCATAGTCTTCTTAAAGTGTTCTGAACACACCCACAAAGTCACACAATACTGAAAAAAACATAAATTTAGAACACTCTGGAAGCTTACCACACAAATTAAACTGATACCTTAGCAACTTTCTCTTTGCTGCTCTCAGCATACATTGTGCCTTGATTAAATCACATTCTCTCAATGTTATCTACCCCTTATGAAAAGGTCAGAAGCCGCTTGTCCATTGTCAAGTCTCACTAATCCCTGGTTCAGTTCTTGCCAAGCTGGGTGTTTTTCCATTGACAGTTTGTTCCTTACTATATGGGCACAAAGATAAGCAGGAACGTCAGGAGTTGGTTTACACTCTGGTTATGTTATTTTGCGTTTGTAACCTTGGGGAGCCAGTTTTTTGTTTAATTCTCTGTATATTTGTTTATTTCCCTGCTCAATTAATGTTTAATGTGCTTTAACTGATAAAAGGGTTTTGAATTCAAGGTTTGAACATGGAATTCACCAAATCTGCAATCTTATTGTGGACTGAAAATAGTAGTTGAGATGTTGTTGATTCAAATCCATGGGCCAGTCAGAACCTGCTGCCAAATCAAATCGCTGTGCGTGATACCTGGATAAGTTTGGCTTGTATCACTCCTGAGATGTTTCCAAAAATAGCTAAATGGGGGAAATGGAGATGAATCTGATTGGAGCTGGCTCTGGAGGAACTGTAACACTTCTTCACTTCTTCAATACTGAATGCTTATTTTTCCATTAAAGACAAACTTTTTAAACATACTTCCACCACAACTGGCGACCTGTCCATGGTGTCCCCTGCGTCTTGTCTAGTAACAGCTGGAGATAGGCACCAGCCCGCCAGGATAAGCGATTGTAGACAATGAATGAACGAATATCAGAACAAACACTTAGCAATAACTCACTGTCAAGTACTGTAGAGGTTCAGAAATGCTGTTGGTCTGTTTTCTCAATTTTTATGCCAGGGGCTAACAATAAAATGGGAACTCAACATAATCAAGAATGACTCCAAATAATCACTAAAGACATAATATTGCTTTTTCAATTAATTTCTTGTTTCAGAATCTATTTGTTGTCTTTCTGAGTATTTTCTAGGACATTTATGTATGTTTTCCACCTACGTACATTCCTGGATGTGACACAGTGCATGTAGGAGGAGATTCTTAAAAATAGTCATTAGAGACTAATATCCTGTTGTGACCAAAGCAGGGGCCTCACATCAGAGTCTGAAGTGAAGAAACAGAGGTCTGAGAATAGGGATGAGTAGTCTAACAGGCAGATAGGACTCTTTAGCATGAGCAGGAAAAAAATGATGTCCTTTTTGATTTCTGATCCTTTGTGGCCAATTTTGTGTTGGAATCTTCTTTTCTTCTTCTAACTTTCCTTTTTCTACCCTCTTAGATCACAGATTATTTTCAGCTTTCTGACTCATCTCTGTAATGGTCCTTGCAAAAGTATTTATGCGCCGTGACCTTTATCACATTTTTAGAATCACAATCACAAACTTCAATATACACTGCTCAAAAAATAAAGGGAACACTTAAACAACACAATATAACTCCAAGTAAATCAAACTTCTGTGAAATCAAACTGTCCACTTAGGAAGCAACACT
>CAEFZY010054678.1:0-19671 GCA_903066815.1 Brachyrhaphis roseni | reverse complement strand
TTTTCTTAAAATTCTCTGGAACAGAAAAAAAGATGACTTATTGCCTGTGGGTACTTTAGTAAAGCAGAAATAAAAGAACTCTCGTTTCAGTGCATGTTAATTAGCGACATTTGCCTTATCGACATTAATAGTGGTAAACATAAATCCCACTCTGCCCACAAAGTAAAACCTCACCTCTCAATAGCTTTAGCTTACTCTCTCAATCCTCCTGTGCTCTTAAGATGCACTTTTACAAGGTTTTTTGTGTGACATCTGCCAGGCTCCTCCTGAACGTTGCGCTAAAAGGGTTAAAATAAGACTTTGTTGCTAAAGGAACAAAAACTGGAAAGACAATTTACTGTTCTACAACTGATTTTTCTAATCTAATTTCTAGGAATATGACAATTCAAAGTAATGTATGACCATATTGGTCATGCACTAAAGTTTTTTGATGTTACCTGAACATCAGCTACTCTCTTCAATTTGATACACGAGTACTCATTACTTTTAATGATGCGTGTGGCCAAGACTTATAGGATATTAGAGAAGTTTGCACCAGAGAAGGACTTGACAGTTGACTTAGTTTTTTTGTTTTGTTTTGTTTTGTTTTAATGTTTGGAGGAAACCATGATAGAATTTAAAGATACTGGATCAATTCTGCTCTGAATAGATCAGCTCTTGTTTCTAAAAATAAATAGTGGAATGTGTTGATCTTCCTCACCCTACAGTGTGCAAACCAGGTAGCATACTTGATCTACCTGAGTGTAGTGACACCCCCCCACCCCCAAGCCGTCTTCAAATAAAAATAAAATTGGTGTCAAATGTTTGTGCTGGTCTGTGCAGCTACAGGTTTCCAGAAGTTATAAAAAGTCAACCAGCCTCCCACCTAATTCAAATTCTCATCACAATTGGTATCGATCAACTGTGTTACGTTTGTGCTGATAAACTTCCCCCACACCTTGTACAAATGAAACAAAATTACTGCCAAACTAGATATATATATATATAGTATATACACATACATATTCTCAATCTTTCACAACAAATACCAGTCTGGTATTGTGAATATCTAGACTTTCAAAAATCTCTCACGATTGTGAAAGATTTGGTTAAAAAACATCAAACTTTGTCTAACGGGAACTGAGGTCGGGTCGGGCCTGTTGCCATCTCACACAGAATCTAGTCTCCATCCATTCTCAGACAAGCAGATTTTAGTGCCAACCCGCCTGACCCAGTGATCACAACTACAGCAGATGATTCTTGACATTTTCTGTCTGGGAAGCGGGGGTAAAATTGGGCAGAAATCCGTGTCACGTTTCCCAACTTTAGCTGCGATTTGGCGCTTTCACCCATTTAAAACCACCGGCCACAATAGTGACCAAAGTCATGGAAATAGATCTCAAATGGACACTTCTCTTCAAGATGTGACCAATTATTGCACATTGAGTGCTTCAAGAAAGATCATGGAAAGTAAGGAGGGGATGAAATAACCCAAAATTGAAGAATACCAAAGTCACCAAATGTTGAGAAGGAGCCAAACAACTGGCCTTTGATTCCAGGCCTTAGGGTCCAGTATCCTGCAACTTTCAGGTATGTCCCTGGTCCAACACACCCAAATTAAATGGATGACCTCCTCAGTATGCAGTCCAGTTCTCCAGAGTTCTGCTAATCACCTGATCCAGGTGTATTGAAGCAGAGACGGTTGGAAAAGATGCTTAACACCGGCCCTCAATCCCTGAAGTTGAAGACCCTTGGACTAAGTTTATTACTGTATGACAGTGAGACTGACAGATGTCCATGATTCTCAATAATATAAATGAAAGCCTCTAGTATAGAGGTTATCTTTATTATCTATGTTAATGGGATAACAACAGACTGAAGTTTAATATAATTATGCATAAACACTCAAATATATCTTGGTTTAGAATATACAGATAGTCAAATTTGTACTTTACAGAGCAAAAGTTGCACTAAAGTAATGCTGTGGAAAGATACATTCAAATAAAGAAACAATGTTCCCCTTTTATGGTCTTTTCTATTTGGAAAAATCACTTATAGCTCATCTTAGTAAGAACACCATATTATCCCACCAGTCACAATTGTGGCCGATCATAAAACACACTTTTTCATATATTTTTCCACAATTTTTTAAATGATATCCCCTTGATTAGTTCAAAGGGCTATAAATGTAATCTGATTTTAATATTTTCATGTCTGGGGGAAAAAATTGCTTTAAATGGGTTAAACGGAATGTTGTTTAAATCCAGCAGGTGGCAGTGTGCACTTGGTTAGCATGAGGAAAACCAGAAGAAGAACAAGTGGCGACGTTGTGAGGCAAACAAATGGAGAATGGAAATGTTATTTTGGACAGTATTGTGATCATTAGAAATCCTTTTTCAGGTTTCTCCCGCTGAGTTCTGTGAGCTTTGGAGGGAACATGTTGGAAAAGGAAGCCGATAAGGGGAAGGAGAGAGCCGGGGAGAAAAGCTTCCGATCGCCTGGGTTGAGAGGAGCACAGACCACCACACTGTTCAGAGCTGTCAACCCTGAACTCTTCATAAAACCAGTGAGACCCTAACACACACACACACACACCCCCACACACACCCCCACACACACACACACACACACACACCTAAAGAGAGAGAGAGAGAGAGAGAGAGAGAGAGAGAGAGAGAAAAGCGTTATAGTTTTACAACATAGTAGCGCGATTTCAGGAAGTTTTAGACTAAACTGGAGCCTCTGACTGCTGCTGGGTCGCTCCTTTTCTCGGCAGCTTTGCACACTTCTATGGTTGACTCCCATTGATTGATTGATTGATTGATTGAAACCTGCCGTTTATGCCAGGTTTCAAAGCCATGACTCTTTTGAAAACGTTCAAACTGACCCAATAAAAGCTCTATGGTTGGCTGCTCTTAGTAGGATTTTGTTATTATCATGTAATAACAGCCCTGTCTGTGTTGTTTTGCAGAATAAACCAGTGATGGTATTTGGGCTGGTGGCCATCACCTTGAGCGTGGGTTACCTGGGCTACCTGCACGCTATGAAAGAAAATGACCAGCAGCTTTATGAAGCGATAGACAGCGAAGGAGAGAGATACATAAAGAGGAAGACTTCCAAATGGGACTGATGGTCCATGCTGCAGTTTATTGATGCTTCAACAGGACAAACAACCAAGAAGACATGCACACAAATTGTATCATGTCCAGTCAAATATCTTCTGTGGCTGGTAAAAGCATGATAAATGTGGAAAATACAAAATATCTTTCAAAGTAATTCTAAGAAGAACAATTGATTGCAGGTGTTTTTATTATATGAGCTGATAGGTAAAAATCTGTGACCTTCATGTTAAAGACACAAGAGAACTGCTATATCAGATCAGTCTTATCTAGAAAAGGCAAAGCAACTCAAAACTTGGATCAACGTTGAAATTTAACAGAAGTCTGATAGCAGCAGAAAACATGGAGAAAATATACAGTTTGTGTTTAAATAAACATAATCAAGAGTTTGAAGCAGCATCTCAGAATGTGACTGTTTTACAAAAGTCAGATTCAGAAATCCAAAAGAAGAGATAAAGTCAACCAGGTGAAAGAATGACCTACATATATTTATTTTAAATAGGCTACATTTTTCCGAAATACATTTTAAACATGTTATAAATTGGATACATTTCTAAGAATGTTCAAAATTAAAAATATATATATATAAAAAATGCTTCTAATATGCTGCTTTAAAATATATTTTGGTATCACTGCTGTGACATTTGCCATATGTCATCGCTTTTGTGTCATATGCCACAGCTTTAGTGTCAGGTTGAATATATGAATAACTGCATTTCTAACAAATAAAAAAAACAACAATAATACATACATATACATTCATACAGCGACAGCTGGCTCAGTGTTAGAGGCCAAAGCTTTGGTAACAAATGCAATGGCACCGGTGTCAACTTCAGTTACTTCTGCCATCTTCCATCAAGTAAAAATAATTAAAGTTCTTACATGGTTAATTAACCAATAACATCATCATTTCAAATGTAATTATTCACAAACAGGCAGTATAACTAACTTGATTTAACTTGAAACTGAAAGTCCATCTGCTGGCTTGAAAATGAAATTAAAGTCAACAAGAATTTTTTTTTGGGTTTTAACTCTGAAATTAGTTCATAGAGTTGATTTAACAATAAGAAACAAGTGTCTAAATTTAATTAGAAGAATGAACACCTCAGTACTTGTAATAAAAATAGTAATTATGATTTTGCAGTAAATTAATTGCACATTTTTCTTTATGAAAAAATGAGTCTGTAAATTTTAAACATGTCTTTTATTAATAAAAATTATTAATTAGTATTTTTAAAAAACATCGATTAAGACCTTTATTATTATTATTATTATTATTATTATTATGTCTGGTGTATAACTGCATTTTTACTTAATTTGAAACTTACAGGGGGAGGAAACAGTAAAAGTGGTGAGAGAAACAGCAGGTCGATTTATTTATTGTTCCAGCGCAAGAAGGCAGAGCAGTGAAATATGCTGATGGGATGAAAAACCCTGTGGAATTACTCATCCACTGTTCGTACTGTAGCCAACAGGATTATCAAACTGTTGCATAATATTCTATACACCACTTATTGGTAATTGAAACAAACTGGGGCAAAGCAATGCTCTAATGTGTTTCTGATCATGGATCATAAGGTCCGAGTCCTGGTGTGAGACAAACTGAATCTGAGGAAAGATCCACTAGGAGGGGCGTGGAGGTGCAGCGATCAGCCGCGTCCTGCGCTCTCCTGCTGCAGGCGTGGGGTTTCCACAGGACCTCCGGGTCCTACCCACAGAGAAAACAATGTATCTTTAGTTGGTGTAGAATTGGTGATTCTGAAATGACTGTAACTCTGTCCAGAGCTTTCCACCTCTCTCACCATTTGGATCAACGTGCGCTGTGGTTTTATTGACTCTGCGCTCACAGAGTAAATCCGTGCCATTTGACTTGTGCAGATTTGCGGGCTAACTGCATCCCTATCGTCTAAGAGATTAAAGACTTGGACGTTTATGTAGGCATTCTTACTATGTTCTTGGTGCGAGTCATACTCGGAGCGTCCAGCCTGTGCACTGACAGACTCTGGAGCAGGCTGCACATCTGAGGGTTCTGGAGCAGAAGGCTGTGGCAGTGGACGTCATGCATACGGATGTAGTTCTGTTCAGCGCGCTGCTCTGGATGGTCGAGGTGTCCGGACACAAGCGCACCAGAGGGCAAAGTCTGCATCCATATAGACACATCAGGTCAGTGCAAAGTGAACAACATTTCAGAGATGATGCCTCTGATTTCCAGTTGTATGAAGGGTTAGATTTGCTTTGACAATAATATTCTGAAAACTAGAGTGCTTCACTATAGAACCAAAGTTATGTAATTTTCAGAAATAAGTGATTTAAATAGAAATAAATTTTCCTAATGTCAGAAAAAACAGCTAACATGCAAACCAAAGCTCTGCTCTGTTTTAAACTCTAGACAGTATCTATAAGCTGTCAGTGTGGCACTGCAATATTTTTTTATTTACATTTCATCATTTTTACAAATAGAAGAAAGAAACAATGCAACACATGGTATCATCCGATGGAGTAGCTACCTTTTAGTCCCACAACTTTTACATTCATCTAATGGATACTTTTTACATTTGATTTATCCTTTACTGTGTCAGTCATCTATAATTAAGTATACAATTTCTGTTTACACCAGGTGGCAAAACAGGAAGTATTTATGGAGCAGTACTTAACTAAACAGTCAGGGATAACTTGCGTACAATCCACTAAAACTCTGTCCACTGTCATATCAAGTGTATGGTTTTCTGCTGGTAACAGAGTTCTGCTCCATTCTGATGGTTGCTGTTTATATTCCCCCAAAAGCTAACAGCTCTGGAGGAGCTTTACTGTCTGATAAGCAGACAGATGAACTCTCACCCTGAGGCAGTTGTTATCGTGGGAGGAGATTTTACTCAAGCAGTACTTAAGACTATGCTACCCAAATACCACAAATTCATAAATTTTCCAACAGACAAACATATCCTGGATCAGGTCTACTGTAACATCAAAGGGGCATACGAGGCTGCTGCAGGTCCACATCGGGGACTGTCTGACCACGTCACAGCTGAACTCATCCCTGCCTACTGACCGCTGACCTGTAGATCAAAACCCCACATTAAAACTGTTCAGGTCTGGACTGAGGAGGTCTCCTCATCACTTCAGGACTGTTTTGAGTTCACTCAATGGGAGGTTTTCAAAGAGAGCTCAGATCTCTGATCTGCTGTTCTGCCTTATGTGCAATCCTGCACAGATCCATTAAGGCTTTCCCTAATTAGAAGCTGCGGATGGATGGAACTGTGCAGCTCCTGCTCAGAGCCCATGATGCTGCCTACAGGTCATCTGACAAGTTAACCTACAGTAATGGCCAAAGGCATATGGAAAAGCCCCTGTCATTATGAAGTGCTTTGAGAGGCTCATCCTAAAACACGTCAAGGATAACCTGCTGGACTTGTTGGTCTGTACAGGCAGCAGTTTGCCTGCAGGAGGAACCAGTCCACAGAGGATTACACAGCCCTGACATGTCTGCAGCATCTTAACACTTATGCTAGGATGCTATTCATCAACTTCAGTTCAGGATTTAATACCATCATCCTGGTGAAGATGATAGTGAAGCTCCATGGCGCAGGACTTTCAGCGTAATGTGCCTTTGGATCAAGAACTTTCTCACCAACCGGCCTCAGGCGGTGAGAATAGGGGGCACAGCATTTCCAAGAGGTGTCTTCTGTCTGAGAGTGATGATGAAAATTGAGTGGATCCCATTTTTTTTAAGCAACTCAAAGTTATTAATTATAGCTAATTGTTTGCCTTCTTGTAAGGTGCAAAAATATTTTCTGTGATTGATGTTTGACACTACAAACTGTCCGCGCATGACAATAGCACCGATAAGTTTTACTACAGTAGGTATGATCATTTCACATTCTGCAGAGTCCCTCAGTGACTGGTCTCTGTTCTTTCAGAACCTGATGGTGGAAATTCTTAAGAAAAACTATGTGGATATTATTAGTGTGCAGTAAAGCTGCTGCTTGGTATGAGCAGTAGTGCAGTGCTTCATGGGAAGACATCACTGTGGTTTTAGGTTAGGTTTATTCATCCTAGCAATTAAGGAAAAGAACACATTCTAATGGACTTTCAGATACACAAGCAAGCTTTAGAGAAGTTAAAAAGCTCCTGGTGGTTAGTCTCTTCTGGCACGGTTTGACCCTGCTTTGTGACCTCTAGTGATGCAAGTGACTGTGGGCTGAGAGCTGTATGATAACCCAGGTGGCACAGAAGGAGGCACACTGTGTGCAACAGGACAAAAGTACTGTACTGTTGGAAAAACAGCTATGCCTTCTGTGTCAGATGCAGAGTGCTGGAGAACATATTAATGGGGCTGACGTTTCACTCTACGCACACACCACCAAATGAATCAATAAGACTGGTACACGTATCACCCGCTGCTCTGCCTGCCTGCTGTGTTTCGATCATGATGTTATTTGACAGCCAGATTCTCAGAACTACCCCTCTGATTTCCTGTCTCATCTCCCCCACCTGTTTCTACCTATCTCACATCGGATGCTGACCCTGAGTAGTAAACTGTCTTTACTTCCAGTTGCTGCTCCACTCACAGCTGAAAGTGGCTCCCCTACTTTCATCAAATCAGTTGAAGTCATTCTTGAACCTCAGTATGAAATCTGGAGTGATCTCTCAATTCTCAGTAACGGGTCAGGTGACATTCAGGGACAGAGGTTGTTTTCCTGAGAATAGCAAAGGATAAATCCTGCATAACAAATATAATAGATTCCTGAGTAAGAAATCGACTCCATTAAGTTTTTACACATTGCAGTTCTTGAAACTGACCATCAAGTTTTAACATGATTGTTAGCTAGCTTCATGAACTATTACTATGTATCTTTGCTACGACTGTAGCAGGAATAAACAACCGGAAGGAGGGCTAAAAATAAAACCCTATTTTCAATCTACTTGAAAAAATCAAAGATCTTTAAAATGTTTTAATGGCCTGCCACAGTCAAAGGCTGCCTGTCTCCCTGCAATGCAGCTGTCAGAGGATTTCAGATTTGAGAAGATTAGATGATTTTACTGGTTTTAACTGGAGATTTATTCAGTGAAGCTACAGCCTGCTTGATGGGGTTAATGGATTACTACACATTGTTGTAGTTCTATTTCATGTCATCCCGAACCTTAGGAACTTACGTGGTCACAACTACAGTGATGTTCTTTGTGATGTGTGTCTGCACCATAAGGCTCTGCATGTGTGGTATAATGGAGTGACTGAAGGGAGTTGTCCAGGATATAAATGCCCTCCTGTCAGCTCCCCACCACAAAAAAGTGGATGACCTTTGACTTTCTTCCGTTAATACAACAATAATACATTTATTGGGTTTAAGAATACATAATAAGTTAAGTTTTCTTAACAGTTGTGACTGATAAGCATATTAGCAATAGTTACTCTGCAGGTTTACACTTGAAATATGCTTTTCACATGGAGTGTAAATGTCAATGGACAGTAGACCAACATGATCCTTAGTATAAATACTCAGAGGCTTCTCTGTGACTAATGTGAAACAATAAATCTGTGTATGGGAGAACTTTGGGCCTGCCTGCATCTCAGATCTGGCTCATGTTGAATCACAAAGTGGAGAATCAGATGTCAAACACAGACTTCAGAGCAGCTGAACATCTAATGCTGCTTCTATAGAGCAGATCAAATGGTTTGTATTAAAACTATTTAAAGGGTGGCTCATTTAAAACAACTGTAAATATAAGTCTCTTCCATTCTTGTGCTTTTTGATGGCCAAACTTTCTAGATTTGCATTTACTTTCTAAAGAATAAAGTAGTTTTTCTAATGTAATGTGACTGTTAGAGATTTAAATGAATTAATGAAAAATATAAATGTTGCTGCAGTTTATAAATTCTGTTGAGTTTCTCAGAAACTCAACAGTAATGTCAGACCATTGCTTTTCTAGCTCCCTTTTTACTGTAATGTTATCTAACAGTGCATAATAAAATGTCATCTTTTTTCTTATTTCAGATTGACACAAGAAATGTCTCCACTAGGACTCAGTCACAAGACTGGCAGGTATTTTTATGTTTTTGTCTATTTTTAGTTCAATTAAGAGTATAACTGAGACTAGTTGAAAGTGGAGATTAAAGAAGCATGGTGGACTTTGAGGCATAAGGTCAACATTTTAATCACACCATTGTTTTTGGTATCTACAGAGACAGATGGCCTAGTTTCATGTTTCTCACTAAACCCTATATAATCCTTCCTCAGCCTTTAGAATTAGGAAATTCATCAGATTATTTGCCTGTGAAGAACAACCACAATATGGAAAGCTATAATGGTGAATACAATGAACTGGTGGAACAACATCATGTGTAAAGAACTAGAAAACACTCACCTTAAATTAGTTTTTGAAGAAGCAGCCATTTTAAAAGAATAAATATATAATAAGAAGTTAATAAAAGTATCAAAAACGTTAAACATCCAAGACTCAGCTGAATTGTTTTTAGGTTTGCTCACCAAAGAACATAATAAGTTTTTGATTCCTCTGAGATTCTGTAGCCCAGTTTGACAAATGTTTAGAAATTGCTGTGGGTTTATGTCACTATTCTAATAACAGTCTAATTATATTAGATAAGCTTAATTAGAAACAGGAACTTCAATGGTTGAGGGCTTTTCTTGAAGTCAGAATATTTAAGGTTTTATTTTTATCCACCCTCCCTGACAACATCAACTCACAACCCCTGCTCTTCAAAACATGTTCAGTTATGGCCTTAAAATGACTAAAATCCCAGCAGATTTTGAAAGGGCCCAACAGAGGAAGTGTGTTGATAAAACAAAGGCCCCAAAGACATTAATTCTCACTCTTTCTTTAATGATTAAAATTTTCCTTATTTTCTCTCAGCCCGATATTCAAGAGAAGTCCAGATATAACTAAAGCCAGGGCTACGAAGTCAGAGCAGCTGCTGAGGATAGATGACCACGATTTCACAATGCGACCAGGATTTGGAGGTAAAGGCGGTTCGTCTTTTGGAACCTTCTGTGCAGAAACTCTTGGGTTGTGATGTGTCTTCAGGTGTGTTGCTTATAAATATCCAGCTGATTTTCTCGACCTGGCTGTAAACACCAATCTACACTCTTCAGGCTCTGTTCTTTTGTTAATATAGTAGTGAGAGCGCCCAGTCCTGGCTGGCAAAGATGACATAACAGTGTGGGATTACGGTGGAACCATGCTGTTGCAAGCCAGTGATTAATTACTGAGCAGCTTTCGATTTCAATAACTGCCTTCTTAATCTGCTCTATGGAGTCATTGTGAATTGAAGTCTCTCACTTGGATTCCACTATAGATTCATAATCTCAGATGGAGTTTTTGGAATATTTCATTCAGTTAAAGGCTATAGCCTAAATGAGTGAGTTTTAACTTAAGGCTGTGTTTGAAACCTAATAATAATTTCACAATATGCAAAGAAAATACTTCTCTCACCTAGTTAAAAGACACACATTTCTCTAATACTTATTGTACTTTGGAATAATTCAAATTCTTGTTTTAAATTGCAAGAGCAAAACTTCTGATCTGATAATGAATTCTATTAAAAAAGAGCACAGTGCTAACCTAAAACTCTAGTTTATTAACTTTTAGAGGTTTGACTAAAGTTAACACATCTTGCTACTCTAAGTTTACCTTTCACAATCTCACACATTTAGGTTAAAAATTTAAACCTCGCTAAATTTATTTGACTTATAGATTAGAAGATAGTAGATACAACTAAATGTGGCTCAAACGTTTTACAGTGTACAGTTACTTCGGTCAGCAAAACTCACATCTTCTCAGCCACAAATTAAATAGAGCTAAAGCAGACAGAAAAAAATCAGGAGTACATTCTGTTTTCCAGGGAAATAAAACATGTGACTCAGGACATAAGAGCCACAACTGTCCTCTAACATCTGCCACACTTTTGGTGAATATGAATTTAAGTCGGTCAACACAGGACAGGATGATGTGCCAGGTCACGTGTTTAATGGACATCTTTAGTGTTTCTCTCTCTACCTTAAAACTGCCATCACATCCCTGCTTTAGAAATCACTGTGGCCAAACATTTGGTGTAATATTTAATTCAGTTCAATTTATTTATGTAGCGCTATTTCACAACTAATATTGCCTCAAAGCACTTTCCAAAAAGTAATTTCAATTCACTCATGCATACATCACAACTGATCTTTGTGATATAACAGGAGAGTGAGCTCAGTTAGTTATTTAAATTATGAAAAGTTCTTTGTCTCAGACAAACAGTATGTGTCAGACTAAAGGCCCCAGGGCCAAATCTGACTCCCACGTTTTCATGTGGTCCTACAAGGATGCATAAATTGAACCTTCAAAATAACAGTTATGTACTTAAACTTTATTCTATTAATCAAATCAAAGCCGTTTTTATTTGTGTGCTGTCAAATTACATCAATGTGAAAAGATGTTGAATATGATTTCATTTGAAGAAATACTCATCGAATGGGGAAGCAGCTATTTATTAATATTTTAACAGTTTGTTTATGGGTTTTATTAATACATTTTGGAACGAACGGACCCTCAAGGACGTCCATGATCTGGATATGTCTCAAAATAAAAATGAAAATTAGTTTGACACCCCTTGGCTAAGGAAACTCAGCAGATTTCAAGTCACTGACTTACAGCACCCACTGCCCCTGGATGAGTAGTAGACAATGACTTGTGTTGTGACATTGACTTTACAGCAGCAATCCCTCCTACCTGGAATGAATAAAGAAATTCATTAAATGACCATGGACCATGTTAATGCAAGGCCATAAACTATTTGGATCCCTGTATTTGAAGCTAATAAATATTGAAAGGACAGTTTAAAAATCTGCTGTCAGTGGGCAAACTGCAGGGTTAATGACTGGAATACTCATATGGTGAAAAGGCTTTAATGAGGGATATGATCTCTCTTCCCTCCTCAAAGATCATTTTGAGAAAGAAATGCAAAAACTGTACATGTTAGTAGCAGTTCCATCTGCCATCCTGCTGAGAACAACTTCTGACTCCAACAGCATCATACTGAATCAAGGACAGTCAGAATGTGTATCAGTGTTCCCTTTACACTTGTGAAGTCTGGAGAAACTTAGAGTGCAGAGTAATATACATGTGTTATTTCATTTTTCATTTCATTATATATATATATTTATATATATATATATATATATCGAAAACAGTTGGTTTCATGTTTGTTGGGATTACAGCACTCATGCCTCCGGTTCGGTGCTTAGGATCCAGGGATCTGTACACAGCAGCTTTTAAGGGGATTTGGCAATAGAAAGCAGAAGTCATTGTCTAAATCAGAACAGTTGGAATAAAACAAAGATAGATAATCCAAACTGCTCCAAATGAGACTCCTGGGTTACATCTGCACCCTTTTCATAACACTGATGTAAATGAGAGGTCAGTGGATCTTTATAAATAAACAGTTGTATCCTGTTTTTCTAGGGCCTGCTGTCCCAGTTGGAGTGGATGTTCAGGTTGAAAGCCTGGATGCGATTTCAGAGGTTGATATGGTATGTAACTGTGAAGCAGCTCTCTGCACTTGTTCCTACCTGAAGCAACGATGAAAAGCAATTTTTAATTTCTTTTCTTAAGGATTTCACTATGACCTTGTATCTGAGGCACTATTGGAAAGACGATCGTTTGTCATTTAAAAGCAACACCAACCAGAGCATGACCTTCGATGGTCGCCTGGTGAAGAAGATATGGGTACCTGACATGTTTTTTGTCCACTCTAAGAAGTCGTTCACACATGACACGACCACAGACAACGTCATGCTGCGAGTGTACCCCGATGGCAAAGTCCTTTACAGCCTCAGGTAATCCATTGTTGTATTTTTAACCCTAATTTATCACTGGGACAGTTTAGTTTAATAATGTCAGTTGGTGGAACTGGCTGTTTTTCAGTATCCAAATATCAAAGCCAGACATTGACAGATTAATCAAAAGTTTTTCCTCTTTTGTAAAAAATCACAACAAATGTGTGTCTTTTTAATGAATCATCCTTCACTCCCCTCTTTAGAGGACAGTTGAAGCATTAAAGACAGTCTTGTTGCATTTTTCTGAGCTGACTGAGAATAAAAATGTTTACACATTTAGTGGAAGACTTTATGAGTCCAAACGAAGCAAGTCTGTGAAGTATAGCACTCTGGCAGACCTATGGGATCTGGTTGCATTACCATGTTACAAGAATTGGGAATAAAATGGATTGACTTCTTGAACGGAAATTAGAGTGCAAAATATTTGCTGCTTCATTGTTGACTTGGAAAAAGTAGAAGAATAACTTGGTGTAGATTGTCTGTTATCCAGCACAAGACTAACATAAGTACTTATGTACAATGCTACATACTTTCTTCTCTTGTTACTCATCTCATCACCCAAACGGTTTTTCTCGGTTGTGATCATGAACTGGGTGTTTCAGGCTGAAACATGTGAGGACAGTCACATCAGTATTGATGTTAGAATCATGAGCTATTAAATGGATCAACTGCCCCAATCCTGTGAGTTAGTTAACTGTAGTTCAGCCATGAACAAGTTGGAGGTTGAGAAGACAGAGCACCGATCCAGGAGTTCTTCTGTTAGAGAAAAGTAAGAAGTTAACAGATACAGTTTATGTTCCTTTTCAAGTAAAGGCTACACAGGCACACCCACTAGAAGGAAACAAACACACACACACAGTATAACACTTTCATTCTATTGGCTGAGAGGTTACCAGGCGACAGTACTTTTTTGTTCCAAGACAAAGAACCATTTCCTTGGTACTTTTTATTGGTACCAAGAGAGGTTTGCAAGCGGAGATTTGATCTGAGCAGAGACGAGTTTTAAGCATGAGGAGAAAGGTTTGAGAGAGCAGAGTGAATGTTTGAAAGAGCAGAAGTTTTGACTACAAGCATTACAAAGTTTGAAGTCCTGCTTTCAAACTGAAAATGTAAGTACAAGTATTAAAAGTTTTGAGAACAAAATACACGAAGCCCTGCTTTCAGACTGACTGAAAACACGTGTTCTTGAGTTGTGGCAGAAAAATTCCCCCATACACAGAATCTGAAACAAGAAGGAACTGTTGTCCAGAAAAACAATTTTTCAACCACAAAGGCAGGAATTAAAGTTTATAAAAAAGGGAGGAAAAAAGTCAATGAATGTAACAGAAATACTCTAACATGCTGCCACCCTGAGTGGCACAGTTCTAGAATAAAAAAAGAAATGTCATATTTATCCAGTGAAAGTCCAAAGTCACTTCTTGTTCATCTTTCCTTTTAAAAACAAGAAGCATCTTCAAGACTTAAAGTCCAGTTTCCTCCTGTTCAAACCTCTATAACTTTATGAAACCAAAAGTAACTTAAGGACAGTGACGGTAAGCTACAAACTGTATTAAATAACATTGAACCAGAATTGGATCAGTAAAATAACAGAGATCAAATTACAAAAATGAAGGCCAACCAGAGAAAAGCTTAATAACATGAGAATGACCGGGTAATCCTAATGAGACATAGGAAGTCCTGAAATAAGACAGCTATTTTTATTTATTTTTTTTTTTATTTTTAATCCTCACAGGCAAAGACCAGCAGCCGGCCAGCTGCCTTTTAATTTGACTGACTCGTGTACTGTAAAGTCTTTCTGACAAGGAGATGCAAATAAAACTGAAATGGTGATATTTCAGGCCTGGGTTATTATTCCACAAAATCTGGTGTTTGACTTGACATATTTAAATGTTTTACACATTTTTTCTGCTTAACTGTGATGATGAAACAATAACCCCTCATTACAGAGAAGGCATTTTTCTGCAGTCAGACATTCTGTTACTTTGCTATGGGATGATCATATACTGTATTATGAAAGACTTACATACGCATCACATGGCTAGGGTTAATCTGCATTGGGTCAGGGTTAGTGCTGGTTGGATATTTTCCAGACTAAAACAGATTGGAATATGATGATGACAGTTTGCAAACCGCTCCGCCCTCTCCTGTCCAGTCAGTTGGTTTAACACACTTCTGTTGGAAACCTGCTTCCTGCTGAGATCCTGTCCCATTAATAAGGTTTGAATATTCAGCTGAGGGCTAGATCTACATTAGATGCAGCTCAACTAACTATATGAAGTTGGAAAGCTCCTGCTTCTGATAATTTGTTAATCAGACACTGTTGTTTTTATTGAAGTTAAACACCAAGGCTTATTTATGCTACAGATTTTTACGACTTTTATTTAACCTTGTCTTTGTTTTTATCCTGATTCTGTAGCTCTGCCATTTCTTTCTTGATTTTCTTTCGACCTTTTTGAGAACCATCACTAACCTTCACTGACACTACCATCACTAACCTTCACTGACACTACAGGTTTATGTTCTGTCTTTATGAATATTTTAGTTAGCTGACTGGAGAGAGTTCCTTACTATGCGACTCATCCGCCACCTTTTTCGCAAAACACAACTTTTATTGAATAGTTGAAGTCACCAGACAGCTACACTTTCTAATACAAAAGCAATAAAAATCTGACAAATGATTTTTGAAATAAAAAAAACTGTGAATTTATAGTTCATTTTATTGCCTTGCTGTTTGATTGTAAAGCACTTCAGCCAATCAGTTATTTTCAGTAAACAGAAAGCACTGTAGCAAGGAGTAAGAACAAAAAAACTGTTTGATGTGCAATTTTAAAGAGCTGATTGATGGAGCCAATCAGTTCCATCAATCAGCTGATTGATGGAGCCAAATACAGGGTAGAGACAAAACCCTAAAGACTAGCAGCTGGAACTACAGCAAAAGGTGGCTCCACAAAGTATTGACTCAGGGGGTGTTAGAGCCATAGATAAAGATTTTTTGTTAACTTCACGGTTTCACGCGTCGTTTACTCTCAGTGTATAAGGAATGACACAGATATTGGATATGTTGCCATAACAGGGGGTATGAATATTTTTGCTCACCATACTTTTCAGTTTTTCATTTGTAAAAAAATTTTTTGAATCACATATAATTTTCTTTCTACTTCACAATTGTTTACCACTTTGTGTTGGTCTTTCACATAAAATTCAAATGAAATATGTACATGTTTGTGGTGGTAAACACACATTTCCAGTAAATATTCAGGCTTCTGGAGACTTTTGTCTGCGACTCAACAAATGTTTGCTTTGTGATTGCAGAGTCACAGTCACAGCCATGTGCAGCATGGACCTGAGTCGTTTTCCTCTCGACACACAAACGTGCTCGTTGGAAATTGAAAGCTGTAAGTTACTAAGACTTTCGATGAACTTCAGATAATATAAAGGTTTATTTTAGTACTTGAGTTTGTAATTTTAAGAATAATCACTTTTGCCATCCTTGTGTCAAATGTTTATTTAATTTAATCAGACATATATGGTGTATACTTTTTTATTTGTTCAGATGCCTATACGGATGATGACCTGATGCTGTACTGGAAGGAAGGGAACAGGTCTTTAAACACGGATGAAAGAATTTCTCTGTCTCAGTTCCTCATTCAGGAGTTCCATACGACCACAAAGCTGGCATTTTACAGCAGTACAGGTGCTGCAGGGAAATGGGGAGCTGTGTCTCAATTCATATAGCATTTGTGAAGCCTAATTTAGTTTTCTTACTCTTGTCTCCAGGCTGGTACAACCGGCTGTACATCAACTTCACGCTACGGCGCCACATCTTCTTCTTCCTGCTGCAGACATACTTTCCTGCCACTCTGATGGTCATGCTGTCCTGGGTGTCCTTCTGGATCGACCGCAGGGCTGTTCCTGCCAGAGTGCCACTTGGTTAGACAGCAATCTTTGTTGCACATAAATGACCCGTGGACATCTAAAGTAGAAAAATATATAAAGCACTGTTTAAGGTTAAAATAAAAGCTGGACTTGTTTTTTCGTTGGTTTTTTTTGCTTTTTTGTTTTTGTTTAGACTGACTCTCAGAATCAATGCTGAGTTTTATGTACAGTCTGTATGAAGGGTTTTGAAGTTTATAATGGGATGTTGGTGGAGAAAGGTCATCATAGCGATTCCTATGTGTCCTCTTTGTATAGCTTTGACTGTGGCTGTGTATTATAATCAAAGTTAGAAACTTCATTTGGTCTAACTGTATTTGTTTCCCTGTTTTAGGTATAACTACTGTGCTAACCATGTCAACCATCATCACTGGAGTCAATGCCTCCATGCCGAGGGTGTCTTACATTAAAGCTGTGGATGTTTACCTGTGGATCAGCTTCGTCTTTGTCTTCCTTTCGGTCATAGAATATGCCGCCGTCAACTACCTGTCCACTCTCCAGGAACGCAAGGAAAGAAAACTGCGGGAGAAGGTTGGTACCATGTGCTATCACTGACAGGTTCCAAGAACTGGCATTTTGAAAGAAATATTATAAGCAAAAAGGGAGAATAAAGTAATTATTACTGGATTAAGTCAGATTTTTAATCATCTGGAATACACATTGGTTTTACGTTGTAACTTTATTGTTTAACCAGATCTTTTCTTTTTACAGTATTTAAGTAGAATGTTGAATGTTACAGTCTATTATTTGCCTCTTAATGTTCTGTCTTTCTGTATTTTTTTTTTTAAAGTAAATGCCTTTTCTTTTCCTTTGTGCTTAAAGACGGTGAAGTTCATGATTCTGTGACTGATTCAGCTCCTAACATTCAGAACTGGAATCAGTTTTATTGAATTATTTTGTATGCAAAAATTATCGCATGCAGATATTTAACGTAAATAAACTTAAAAGGAGATAAAAATAAATATGTTTATGGATGTAAATGTATATGTTACGTCCACACAGGGCACAACATATTTATGGACACGCAGACAAGAAGGAGGGTTCAAAGTAATTTTATTTTCAAAACTCTTTTAAACTGTGGCTTCCTTCATTCCCCTGTGAAGGAAAAAAAAAATAAAGAGTTACAACCTCCATGCCCCGTGTCCCACTAAAAAAAAAGAAAACAGAAAAGATCCCAAAGTTTGAACAGAAAGTTGGACCTGGTGAGCCGATCAAAAAGAACAAAATGGTACAGCAGGGGGCCAACCCTATACAGGGCCGTCGAAGCCCCTGCTAGTACCAAACTAAAAGAAAAAAAAAGTACTATATAAAGAAAACAAATCGAAAACAGGACAATCGGTCCCACCAGGCCAAAATCAAAACGAAAAAAGGCAACAAACACACAAACGTCTAACAAAAGAAAAGTAAAGCATGGTCGGCTGGACGTCAAACGTAGGCGTGGCCCCGCGTCATCGCATTCCTAGTGGTGGTTGGTGGTGGTCGTCGTTTACCTGACGCACTCAGTCTATTTATAGGCGGTCCGACTAATGCCAAATTAAAAAACAAAGGAATTATCCGAACTCCAACATAGCTATACTAAACAAAAGTAATTCAACTAAAATCAATGCAAAACGATCTAAGAAAAATAATAAACAAAAATATTTAATAATGTGCCCGAGGCACATAACAGTATATAATAAATAATTATTTTTTTATATAGATGAGTAGATGATTACTCTGGCTGCTACATGTTGTGTTCATCAGAGACAGCATGGAAAAAGAACTGGATCATTGTTGCAAACAGTTCTGTGGTGATAAATGTCTAGTCGGTTTATGTCCAGGATGTGTGGGGTCTGCAGAGCTGTTGGCAGCCTGTTTCCTGACCTCAGACATATATTAGTCCTGATTAACTGAAGCTCATCCCGGCCATTTGCTTCACACAACTTATTGGGGAATGAAAAACTTATGGAATAAAAAAATGATCACACAGGACTATTATCTTCTCTGCTCCGATCGGGCCAACCAGGAGGAGATTCATTTAGCACATTTGACACATTACAAATTCAACAATTACAACAAATATTTCAAAGTCTTCTGCTTTTTAGTGGTTACAAATTTATTTGAAAGACTTCATATCTATTGGAGTGTATTTGGATGTTTAGACCAATGGTGTCCTTTCCTTGACTCTTGGCTCATTTCATAGTAAAGATCGATAGATGTTTCCCATCCACATTTGGGACATTTCAGCACTTTTCCAGTTGTTAGTTCCTCATCTATCCAAACTTAAACTTCACTCTATGAAGGACAAAAACATTTTTTTAAGGTAAAAGTGACCTGGAAGACTGTCATCACCCATTCCCTTACTAAAACTGCAGAAACAACATAATTATTCCTCCACAACCTAATTGCTCTTTACAGTCTGGCTCTGTCCAGACTGTTCTGTACAGTCTGGACAGAGCCAGAACAATGACAGCTAAAACAATGATATTGAAAAATATCCATCGACTGTATTATATGAAGCTAATCTTCTAGCTTCACTTCACATTTGTTAGAAGATTTTCATTATGATTTTCATTGAAGATGTCATTTTTACTTTCACATTTTAAGCTGGAGTTGTGTTAAATCACACAGTGATGGAGGAACACAGGACAGACTGAGCAGTGGCAGTGACTAGAACAGGGGTGGCGAACTCCAGGCCTGGAGAGCCGCAGCCCTGCAACTCTTAGATGTCTCCCTGGTCCAAAACAGCTGAATCAAGTAGCTGAATCACCTCCTAAGTGCAGTCAAGTTCTCCAGAGTTCTGCTAATGACCTCATTATATGACTCAG
>CAEFZY010054674.1:0-11463 GCA_903066815.1 Brachyrhaphis roseni | reverse complement strand
ATTTGTTATGATGTAAAGCACTTTGAAATGCCTTGCTGCTGAAATGTGCTATACAAATAAAATTTGATTGATTGATTATGTTTTATTATGTTTTTCTGAAGTATGCAGACTGTACAGTTACCAATATTTTTAAGTTATCATTAACACAGAAACAAGTGGACAGTTTTTCATGTGTTTCACCTTAAATGACAGATGCATTAACAACAACATGTGGCTCTACAGGTGATGTGAGCAAACCTCACCTGTAGAGTGAGGGACATCAGGGTTTTGATGTCCCTCCGGGAACTCCTGCGCTTCTCCGCCCCCGTCTTCCCGTAGCAGGTCTTTAAACGCATCCAGGGACGGAGACGAGATGTCCGTCAGAACCACCAGCTCGTCTTCACTATCTGTCATATTGTCTGTCGGGTGTTAGCAAAAAGCTCTGTCGAAAATTAAACCTCTGTGACTTCGTGATAGCAAAGATATCAAAGATATCGTGATAGCAAAGATAGCAAGCTCGTTAGCTAGCTTGCTAACAACAAAAACGAAAAGAAAAGAAAAAGCACGCAACGCAAACAATGCCACAAATGTATACTGGGTGGATTAATTTGTAACAATATTTAAGAACTATTTTATACCCATATTACACGTGTAGTAAGTGTCTATTCACAAAGTAGACTGCTGGTTCCAAGATCGTCAAATGACGTTACGTTCGTTGCTAACGTCTTCCTCCTTTTAGTGGGTCGAAGGTCAAAGGTGACTGCGCTTCAAAGTTTTTAATCATAAACGACGGCACTTCATTATTTATTTAAAATAATTATTTTATATTCACAATTATTTGTCTTAGTTTAATTTTCATATTCATTAGAATATATTTTAATACGGGCACAGCTAATTGCTTGGAAGTTAAAAATGTCAATTCTTCAATGTATGTTCTAGGTTCTAGATCAAAATTTACTGAGGAGAGTCTAGGAGAGTGGCAGGGATAGTTTTTGTTTATTTGTTTGTTTATTTTTTCATGGAAGCGTAGTGCAAAAGAACAAAAGAAATAATAATAAAACAGGGAATTATTTTATCATTTAATATATCAAGTGAGTCAAAGAGCCACTTGAGGCTCCACTGCAGCAGGTTGCTGACTCCTGATCTACCAGATGAAAACTTTGATCCTATCTCAATGTGGCTGAAATTAAAAATGCAACAACCTAATTTTTAATTCATTATTGGGGGAGGAGGGTGTTCATACTAATCATATGCGACCCCAAATAGACTTCTTTGTGAACGGTTTATGACCCTAAAGTGACCCACTCGCACAAATAAAGAATGTAGATGTCATACAACAGTGCACTGTTTACAGAAGTAATAATGGAGGCCCTGCTGCCGTCTATGGATCCATTTTAAAGTTGTTCAGCAGTGAGGGTTGTCATAAGATCATGACAAGATAAAGTAGACAAAGAATAAAACAAATGTCCAAAGTGTCAGCACTGCTTGCTGTAGCCATTCTTTACATCTTCTGGTGCAGAATGCACGTCTCTCATCAATGACATGAAAGTCGGATAAAATGCAACATGGCCATTCTGACTGTGGATGCTTTGAAAACAATCAGATACATATCAAATTTAGTACCACGTTTGGAAGTGGCACAAATAAAAATTTTTGGAGGGAGGTGTGGAAACATTGGAATATATTTCTGTGCTATAATAAACATTCACTAAAACACTACAAAGGTTTTGTGAAAAGTTAATATTTACAAACGTATACATTTTTAAAAGATAAATTCTGCATAATGAAATTGTGGTAACCCCTATGTTCACTTATTGAAGTATTCTTCCTCTGTGTTTCCTTTAACTTGTGGAATACCTCAGGGCTCCATTTAGGGGCCCATGTTCTTTTCAGAACATCAGTCTTTCCTAGCAGAAGTGGCTTATTTGCTGCCATTTGTAGGACACAACAGTTGTAACTGTCACTGAACGCACCTTGCAGTTCTTGGATATGTAAGAAATATTTGTTTTAAGCTGTGATGTTGCTGGTGCTTCTTATTAGTATCTTTTTTATATATATGTGTGCACGTTTTTGATGCAAAGTCATTGTGCTTTGCAGAATTCAGGGAGTGATTGTCATATTTTGGCTGGATTTGTCCATACATGCTTGTACACCGAAAGGCTTGGTTTTGGTCTCATCTGATCAGACAATCTTTTTCCACATGTTTGTTGTGTCTACTACATGTTTTTGCAAGAATTTTTTTTTTACTGAAAACCATTCATCCTATATGATGTGGCAACCTAAAATGAAAAGGATAAAATCAAAATAAAATACACTTAAATACACTAATATGATAAAATGTGAAAAGATTAATGTGAGGGGAATACTTTAGCTTAATACTGTGTGCATATTCTTCCTTGCTCCACTGGTGACAAAAATATTAAATTTGACTATGATTGTTTATCAAAATGTAACAGAAGTTCTTGTCTGATAGGAAAAAAGGACCCAACTAAAATGTAAAACAGCAGAAGATCCGCCTGAGCGAGAAAGTTTGGCCTTTCCATAGTTTAAAAATAACAGTCAGAGCACAATGCAGAGGAACTGCATGCAAATTATCCTGCCAATGATAGAGAAATGTCACATACGGTGTTGTCATATTTTTTTCATGCAACCAAATCCTTTTATGCAGGCTTTGATTAACTGTTGAACACTGATATTTTGAAATGTTTTGATAAGCTGAAATATGATTATAGAATACAATTAGTATAATATTAGTTCCAAGCTTAAGAAGTTCAAACTTTCCCTGATAGTGTTTATGATTTCTACACTATTTTGCTGGCACTTTTTAATGTTGAAAATGTTCTCACCTTCTTCTTTTTATTATTCATTTTTAGTTAGAAAATGACAACTTTTAGATTTTTATAATACACTTTAAATTGTTTTTGTTCTACTTCATAATTGTGCTTTTCTTTGTGGAATAAGCAGTAAAAACACTTTTTCAGGGAACAATTGACAAATAACTTATTTTGTTTAGATTTCTTGTGCCGCTCACGTGTTTGTGCCGCCCTGAGCAGTGAGCCATATTACTCATATAAAACATGAACACTGCTCTGTGAATTACGCCAACAGCAATATGAGGCAGATTTATTTTACAACTCCCTCTTCATATTTGTTTTAATACTTTTTACCTTTGTGTTTGACATTTTATAATGATGACACAGTTTTCATGATGTTTACAGGACGTGTTTTTACAGCAGAGTGTCAGGTTGCTCTGTGTCTGGTTCCTGCTTCCCTCCTGCTCAATTTTCATTTTGCAAATCAGTTATTCAAATGTGCTTCACTTCATCCATTTCAAACTGCTAGCACTTCCTTTATCTGCCTCTTGCACTCTGGCTTCAGAGGCTTAAATTTACTCTGTTACCTCAGCTGTCATTTTTCAATTTGACAGTCTTACATTGACAAAAAAGTTATATTCAGGAGAGATTCATTAAACAAATGCAGTTTCCCACACTGTTCCTTTACACTACAATTTGATTATTTTTTTAATGTGAGATTTATTTGAAATAATTTATTTGGGGAAGTCATGCAACTGGAAGAAGAAGTAAAATAATGATAAACAACACCAAGCATATAAATTAGCACAAACACAAGAAAGTTTATAAAAACCTGCTGAACATGGAAAATAATTGTAATAATTTTAGAATATTTATAATCTTTACTCAGACTGTAAACAACTCCACACTGAGTCAAAACGATTTCAGCAAACTTTAAATAAGTCAAGCCTGCTGCAGCTGGTTTGGCTTTTTATTGATATTTCAAACGTTTTCTAAGAAACTTATCAATAAAATCAACAGCAGTATCAGTTTATTCAACATGCCTGTCCTAAAATACAAAATGCTGAAAATGTTGCAATCAGGCTTTCTTGTCATTTAATTTAGTTTCTAACAGGAAATAAAGTTTTATCAGTGACTGAAATACAAACAAATTATAGTTGGGTTTTAATCTTAGTTATAATATTTTGTTTATGCTTCAGTCCATTACTTTTCAACATTGACCTAAATTCTATTGTTTAATGTATATTCATATCACCTAAACTTAGTTAAATTTCAGCAACTGCAATTTTTCCTTCCTCAATTCCTGTTTTGCTATTTCAGTTGTTGAGTCTGTTCTCAATTTTATTCCAACAAACTGTGAGAGATTTCCTACATCAAACATGATTGTGTGGTTCTTATTATTTTTGAACCAGTTGACATAATAATAATAATAATAAAAAAGGAAACATTTTGGAGAACATAAATTAAAATTACATTAATTAAAGTAGAACCTGGTTTGCATGGCATTTGTGCATTTTTGTAAAGGAGAAGTCAGGGCTTGAAATGTCACTGCATCATTTTGTATCACAATGTTGACACATGATAGGCTTCCCTCAGAGCTGCCAGTTCCCACTTCTGACTAAATGGTTGAATTTCAACCATTGCAAAATCAACACCAAACAGTGAAACATGGAGGTGACCGCATCATCTTCTGGGATTAAATATTTGTCAAGGTGGATGAAGGTAGTTACAACCCAGAGTTTGGGTCAAAACTGGGATTTTGGTCTGTCAGACTTGACAGATCAGCTTAGAAGTTTAAAATAAAGTTTTGCTTTTAAAAACACATCCACTCTTCTATAAACATCAACACCAAACACAAATGATTTACTAATCCCTACACCATATGCATTATTTTTTTTGTGATTAATTGTGTGTGGTTTTGTTTTTTTTGGGGGGGGGGTTGCCTCAACTTAATTTATCCTATTAAAAAGAGTTAATTGGCTTTGAAAAACCAGCCTGTCACTTCTTGCACCTTTTTATTAACTTATTTATTTTTTACTTCAAACTAGCTTGTTTTAATTTTAGTGAACCTGTACAGGGTTTATGCTTCATTGGAAGTGAAAAGTGGTTCTGTCTTATTTTTTATGCTGCACATAAAGAGAAAGGCCCTAGGTTTGTAGAACTTAGGGTATTTATGGAAGAGGATTAGGGGCAACAAGAAAAATGTTACTTTTATCTCAGACTTTTTGACCATAGTCACAGTTCCGAGAAAAAATTCATAGTTAAATCTCAGAATTCTGACTTTTGTCAGGAAAAGTCAGAATTCCAAAAAGAAAAAAGATAGTTAAAAAAATAAGACTTCTGAGAGAAATAAATATTTCTCAAAATAAAATAAAAAAAAAATCCAAGAGAATAAGGAATTCTGACTTTGTTTAAAAAAAAAAAAAAAAAGGCCACAATCTTTTTCAGTACATTTTTCATGGCTGTATGTTTTGAGTGTCCTGTCACGTTCAACAGTTGCTCACATAAAGGTTGCCGTTGGCAACGGTCGCTCCTCCGGGTCACCTGACACACCCGGGCGCGTTCCCGCCACCCCTCTTTGGACCAATCAGACTACGGTTCAGGATACCGCCGGGGGCGCGCGTGTGTGCTTGCTCCGTGTTTGTACTGCAGCCCTCCTCACACACAGTCGCTCACAGGCTGCTGTAAGGTCGGAAAGTGTTGTGCCTCACAGTCCGGGTCTTCCTGCTCCAAAACAAAGAAAATCGCCCTCCGTGCTGCCCGACTTCAACCGGATTTCGTGTGACATTTGACGAACACTCTTGCTTTTTATTTCCCCTCATTTTGCTTGAGTGAGCGGCTTGTGAAGCGGCTGACAGGCGGGTTCTTTCCCCTTTTCCCTCTCGTTCTTCTTCTTCTTTGGAGGCATGTGATACATCCAGGAGGCTGAGGCGTGTTTCACGGATGTTACCGGGAGAACAGGAGGAGGAAGGAGGCTTTTCTTTCATTGTGGATGCGCCTCACCGGAGGAGAGCTGGCTTTTCTCGGGGCTCTAGCTAGCTGTTGCATGGCAGACACGTTAAAAACAGGATGGACATCGAGTCTGGAGCTGAAAAGCCTTGTTTTAATGTTGTGACGTGAATTATTTTGTTGCTTTTGGGTTTCTGTTGTTCTTTTTTGTGAGGTGGCGGCTAAACGCTGGTCAAACACACCGGGAAGGAGCAGCTCAGGCGCGGCCAGGCGAGCCAACAATGCGGATTACCTCCTGACTGTTCGCCTTTGTGTGCTCACTCTGCAGAAAGTTTCTGATAAAAAAAAAAACTCGCGGGACGAACAGCTACTGCTTCCTCTGCTGCTCCGTTCATTGTCTCGGAAAGTGGACACCGTGTCACACCGTGGGGGGCTGTAATCCTCACACGTGCACGGGATCTCTTTGAAGCTGCGTGGGGACTAGAAAAGACCCAACAGGGACAGCAACCATGGCGAACGACTCAGTCCAAGTAAGTTCACACCAACAGGGCTAAGTGTCCTGCGATCTGGCATCTGATTCGCAGCTTCTTGATTTTAAGAAAAGTAAAACGATCAATAGATCAGCTTCATCTTCAATTGACATGGTCTAAATGGGGGAATAGATTGAAACCACATCCTTTGTATTTTGTTCTGACTTATTAGCTGGGTCCAGTTGCATTGCAATATCAGTGGTAGATTTTTTTTTTTTTTTGCTGTAGAAATTGCGCCTAAGTATTGAAGATTTACCAGAAATATCCCTAGAAATGTAAGTTTCAAGTTGGAGTTTTAGAGCTTTATACCAACTCCTGATCTCAAAATCCAATATGGCCGCCTGGCTAATAAAACTTGATTCTACTGAGAATCTGGGTCTCCCTCAGGGTATTATAAGCCTTCAGGCTTTACTTACACCCCCAACAGGCTAAAAAAATGTCTAAGAAATGTTTATTATTATATTATAGTTTGTTTTTTTAAATGTACACCAGTAAAAGTGCTACAAAGACAGGCTAAAGAGTCTCTTTGGTGACACGGTTGGAAGCATATTTTCAAATTTCCTGTCAACCTCAAAAAAAATTTAACACAAAAACACCCCACCCCTCCCACCGGGCTTAGCATGTTTTCTGGGGGAAACCCTGAGTACTGCATGGGTCGGTGTGGTTCAGTACACTATTTTATGGCTTGTTTTCAGGAGAGCATTTCCATGGCCAGTCATACTAGTGTAACTATAAACTATTTCCATTGAATTATATTTAATGTTTGTATTTACTTTGCAACTAAATAATGTCAGAATTTGAGTTCCACTAAAGCAGACTGAGATTTGCTGGTAGTACTTGTATAACAGTTCAAGCACCTGCGTGATAAATTGAATTGATTTAAATGAATTTTTGTTTGTCAAAGATTTAATTTTTGGAAAATCTATATTTTTCTTTTCCCCCATCAGTGCACTCCTTTGGTGATGTCAGCACTCCCAGTGCCTATCATCCTATTTGACAAACGTTTTTTACAGCTTCTATTTATTTCGACTCTGGATTCAGGTCAACTGTACAATAAAGTGTTAGGGCTGGGCTAATATATATATATATTTATTTATTTTTTTTTAATTTATGAGAATAAAGTTACAGTATTACCAGAATAAAGTCATAATTTTACCATTGAGTTATGAGAACTCCAACACAAAAAATAATTGTTAAAACTAGGGATGTTGATCATTTTGTGAAAATAATACTTAGTAAAAAATTGAAATACTTGGCATCAAATTAGCAGAACTTTGAAAACGATTGTGCAAATGGCTGAATCTCTTGAAGAAAGATCAACAGAAACTGAACTGGTTACTTCAAATTCTTATGTCTATTAAAGCTTCTTTTTTTTCTCATTTAAACAACTTTTTTTCCTGGTAAAAATTAATCTTTTTCTGCTAATATCATGACTTTTCTCCTAGATAAACAAACATTCTTGCAACCTGTCCCAGATACTCTGTTGTACAACTCAAAGAAGGGATGTTTGATTTCTGTAATTTCCTTTTTGGAAAAGAAACTGAGCAAAAAATCTAATAAAATCTATTATAAAAACAATTGATATTTAATTTTTTAGCCACATCTCCCATTTCTAGCCCACTCAGATTGTCCAGTGGGCTGAACAGAGTCACCTTGGTGTTGTCCTGTGCTGCTCATGCTGTAATGCGGCCTTCCCTTTCGCTTAAGGTTTTCTGTGTACCGATGCAGAGGTTAAAGGCAGGCACAATACTGGTATTTGGGGTGAAACCACTCAAGTTTCAGCCACAGTTCACTTTTAGTGCATCTTCCAAGAGTTGAAGACAACCATGCTTCTCCAAAAACAGCTCTGCAACATTTAGATATCTGGATCTCCATATCCAGAAGCATCATGCAGGTGTTGCAGGTTTACTCTGCAGTCATGTGTTTCTGTGTGTAGTTCAGGAACATCAATGCTGCTCAGCTGAATGAAGCAGGAGGCAAGTTGGCCTTTGTGTTTTCTATTATTAGAAGCAGCCCATTGTGGAAAGGGGAAACGTGCGAAAAATGCAGAAGAAGGAACAAAGTGATGTCGGCTGCAGCACGGAGTCACTCTGCTGGTGTGCTGCGTGGATCGGCGCATGGTGTGTGTGTGCAGAGTTATTGCGTCACCAAATGTTGACTAAACACAACAGTTGTTTGCTCACCTTAGTTAGTTCACATATACCTTATCTTTCCAGCATTACAACCTATCCTGTCTCGTCTTTGATATCTTAACTACACTCTGTTGAAAATCCTTTGATTCAGAAAGATTTCATTAAGTTTTCAGCTGCAAACACAAACATATGTCAGTGATAAAACAACTCTCCTTGTTTATTGGCCTGCCTTTAGTGCGGTATGTTATATAGACGCTTTGAAAAGCTTTTAAAGGCTCAGTTCCGGATTTGATGCCTTGATGTAGAAGTGGAGTTGCGCCTGTTGTCAGAGCTCCTCATATGGAAAACAACTGAGGTGGAAAGTATTTGCCAAGCTGATACAGCCACTCTATACTTACCTTCTCCTTTAGCCACATCTTTATATCAAAGTCTTAATGTGTGCCTTACCATGCAATAAAGATATGACTTCACGTAACCAGACATCTCTTTTTAGGGGTCGGGGATATGGTTTGATGTTTTATCACAATATTTTGTGTTACTGCTGTGAAAACGATAGAGTGATGATGAGAACAATTTAATGCTTCTTTTTTAGGTAACTGTATGACAGACTATGTGCCACATAATGGCAAATTTTGGTGGACAACAAATTGTCCCGGATATTATTACATTAAATATTGTCATTTTGAGACAAAATTCAACTAATATAACAATAATAATGGAAATAATTGCAATTACACCCACTCAAATATATATATATATATATATATATATAAATAAAAAATTATGTCTAAAGAATATCACTGGAACTAGAACAAGTTTTATGTTAAATCACCTACTTCCACTCAAAATACAAAAAAACCCTTTAATTTCTAAACAGTATTTAAGACTGGAAGTGGAATATATTTTAAATATCCAACATAAGGAAAATATACTAGTAACTCTCTGTTACCAAAATTGCATTTGAAAAAATAATCATTCAACTTAGACAGGGAAAACAGGCAAAAGTAGCGGTCTGGACTGTTGCTAAAAAATAAAATAAAGTCCAAACTAACTACTTCATGCTGGGTATCAAATGTTTGCCGTGTTTATCAAAATTCCAGCTTTTTAAATATAGATAAGGGGAGCTTCTCTAACGATTGTTTCCCAATTGAAAGTTATTGGGCTCATTTTAATTTAATTAAATGATTTATTGCTTATTGTGACAGGCCTATGTGTGAGCAATAATCGCTTCAAAAACACAAATACTGTTATTTAAAAACATTCATATTTGTAAGACGTTAACCTAGGACACTATTAACAAAACTAAGTGTGACTATATCATTAAATTGCAAATCGAACCCGAATTTAATCGTATTTTCAAATTTATTGAGATTTATTTATGCTTTCATTGGATAAACAGTGGAAAAACAGTAAAACTAACAATCTTGACAATAGGGACAGCTTTTAAATTGGAATTTATCATAACAATAACAAAATTCTTACCATGATAAGGAATTTATCGCAATAAATGATAAACGATACAATAAATAATAACCTCTATCTCTTTGGCTCCTATAATATTATTGCAATATGTTTAAAGGTTTGTTGTCATAATATAAACTGGGGTTCTGAAGGCTCCAGGGTGCTGGTGTTATTTTGCATTTGAGTGCCAACACCAGGCTGATGAGGAACTGACATTTTCTCGTTGGACCGGTTCTGATCAGACTGGGCAGCTGCGCTGTGACTGAGATAATTTTGGGCTTGCCTCTGTGGTTTCACAAGGTAGAAACCCTGTGAAAGCCTCAAGGGTTTGTGTAATTATATTAGCTAGGGCTGCGCGGTTATGGCATAAAAATTTTATCTCATATTTTTTTCATACCAGGTTTTATTTTCTCGTTGTTTTTTTTTCTAAAAGAAATTCAAATGAAGGAAAACATTTTCAAAAACTCACCTTTAATTTAATCGTTCCTTCTCTGAGTTGTACAATGGAGTACTTAGTTATGGGAATATAGTCTATATTAGCAGAATAACGATGGAATTTTACCAGAAATCCTTAAAATGACCAAGTAACTCCAATTTCACATATGATCAGTCCGATTTGAAAAGCTTTATAAATAAAATCAGTAGTAGTAAATGTGATTTTGAATCTCCTCGAGTGATTTTGTTGAATTATTTAAGAAGAAATCTGTAAGGGGAGCAAATACGTTTTCACAGCTCTGTAACTGGTGGGCAGCTTCTTGGAGCGTTTAAACATAAAGCAGGTAGAGAAAGACCATTTATTTGCCCTCCTCAACATTAAATAGCCCCCAATAGAGCCTGACTGCGTCACACTTCCTCAGAAAGGTCAAAGGGCAGACAGGAATGGAATGGAGAAGACAGATTTCCCTTTTTTTCTTTTTTTTTTAATCATAAAGTATGAGAGCGCCTCAGTGAAAGTTGTTGCTTTCAGAAGTTGAGAGATTTCGCGAAACGTACCACATGTTTGCCTCCTCAGACATACAAATATAACGAGCATTATACACATACAGAGTCGGATACTCCAGGGAGTCCATAGGGATATTTCCCATAAGCCTCACCATGACGTAAAGAGACAGTTATGCACACAAAGTGGGGTTTCTCACTGCTGCCTCAAGGCCGTGTTGGCAGACGATCCAAAGTAGTAGATCAAAAAACCTGTGAGGGAGACCAGACAGCAAATATACATTCCTCACTGTTAGCTTGGTCTTCTCAGTTTAATAAACACATAATCATTTGAGTTATAAAACATACAGAATAAATGAGCATCATTATCAGGTGTGTAACAATACCTGAAACTTTCAAGATGAAACGCAACATTGACTTCACTAGAACAAGATGAGATATTAATATTAACCTTCAAGAAAATTTTAAAGAGCAAAGCTTAAAAAAGGCCTTTATTCTGCATTTATATTGATTATTGTGACAAACTCGACATTTCTTTTAATCTCTTCAAATCGTAGGACGTCATTTCAACAAGGGCCGAAACGATTAATCGTGATTTATGATTAATCGTGATTTATGATTAATTGTGATTTATGATTAATTGTGATTTATGATTAATTG
>CAEFZY010054671.1:0-83878 GCA_903066815.1 Brachyrhaphis roseni | reverse complement strand
GGGGAAACTGAAGCAACAATGGCATAGACATTCATTGTCTTCAGAATTTAAAGTGGTATAAACAATTGCATATGGCTGCACAGTGGCAGTAAGAACTTTGTAGCAAGAGGTTCCAGTGTTCAAATCCTGACCTGAGGTGTTTTTCCATGTTTTCCCTGGGCTTGTATGGGTTCTCTGTGGGAATTCTGGCTTCCTCTCACATCCCAAAAACCTGAGTTTTGGGTTAATTGGTCTAGGGCTAGACAACAAAGCAATAACAATTAAGCATAAAATATCAAAAGCTGCACATTTGATATTTTCAAATTCATACATAATTTTCCTTCCATTTCACAAATATGCATTACTTTTTTTAAGTCCAACAGAAATCCCAAGAAAATGCATTAAGGGTTGTGACTGTATTGGGACAGAATGAATGGAGTGTGACCACTTTTTCAATGCGCTATTTTTTATGTACCAGACAAGCATATAAAAAATAGTCACAATAACTCATGTGAGCAGGTTTTAAGAAGAAAGAGACAGGTTATTAAACAATAGCCTATATTTTGGTGTGACACTTTTCACTATATACACTCAGCTCATCCACAGTTGAAATGCAAAATAAAGTCTTTTTTAATCTGAATTAGTCCCAAGTTAGATCACAAAACAAACATCAACTCAAAGCTTCATTTTGTTATATCGTACAATTTGAATTTATGTTGTTATTATTGTGGCATGTCGTATGGAACAATTGCTTATAAATAATATGAAATTACTCAGTTTTATATGCATCGTCTGAAGTTCCACATTGCACTGTCACTGCTGCTTACATGACTGAAAGATACAGTGTGTAGATACTTCCACACTGACTGATTGATGTGGCTGTTTTATTCTGAAAACATTTCCATTGAGCATTGGAGGTTTATTGAGCAGATTCTGAGATTTATTAGGTTTCTAGTTCTTTCTGTTCTCTGTTTCCGTCTGTTTGTGCACCAAGTGCGATACAATGTTGATAGCAGTTTAATGGTTTTCCTGTGTCTCAGGGTCTGTTACCATGAATCATGCCCACCGCAGTATGCTCTCTAGACACTGAGGTGTCATTTCATAATAAATAACATGTGCTTGAGTGGGGGAGGAGGATGATAAGTGAGCAGAGAGAATCATCATTTACTCTGCTGGGGAAAACAAATACATATGGTGGTTAGATAAACTTCAAACAGGGACAGACATCCTCCGAGTAGAGCTGTTTTGCATGTCTCTTTGGACTCTAGAGGAAAGAGAGATTTGGCTGTGTTTAGAAATCAGAAGGCCCTCCCGATAAGATAAATGTGAGATGTCTAAACAGAGATAAGCATATTTGTTGTTTTTTGCGACTGTGAAAGATGCACTTCTTCTCCATCTATTGAAAATCGCTGTTGCAATTTAAATATTTACCATGGTACATTTGCAGTCATTTTCAGGTTTACTTATACACTTTCAAAGACTTAGTTGTTTTTTCAAGTTTCAAAATATGTGCCAAGATATGTTGTTGCCACTAACAATTTTATTACGTTTTTTTCTAAATTTGTGAAACTATTTTATGTGGAATTTTATGCTTATTAAGAAGTGTATAAACAAAAGTCCAGAAAAGAAGCAACAATTCAAAACAATCTTCATGTAGACATACAGAGAGGAAAAAGCATTTAGTTAGAAAAGGATTACAAAAAAAAACAAAAACTGATTGCAGTTTGAAAACGCACCCAGGGAACAAGTCCATATTTCTGTATACATGTAAATTCTCAAAGGGGGAGTCCAATATATGATTGACATTTTTGAACTTGATATCATGTTATGCTGAATTGATAAATAAGTCCAAATGAATAGACTCACATTGTTTCAGTACCATTTGAAATCAAGATTGAATGCAAAGTGAAGCATTTCATGCTTAACAGAGTACAACTTTAGTTAACTAAAAATTCAGCAGCTTCAGTGCAAGACTGCATTCATGAAAAAAGTGCCTGAATTTCAAAGTGTCTGGTTTTCTTTTGAGACGACACCCACAGAGCTACATGTACTTCACAAGTTCAAACAAAACCTGAGAATCCATGTTTCCCCAGCATGATCCAACATTGTTCCAAGGTTCCTCTTTTGATATCAGGAATGCTTTGTTTTCGCAGTCAAAGTTCTCTGTTCGGCACAGTTCAGGTCGGATCTCTGCAAATGAAACTATTTTGGAGTCAGATCAACAAATGTTTCCTTCAAATGTTAGGCATCTTTTTAACCCGAAAAAAGAAAAGCAAAAAGTTGTAGTATTGGGGATCCAGTGAACTCTACTTGGTCATAGTAGAGTTCTGAAAATATAGGAGGCCAACACCGGCGAAGGACATTATTAAAATTTTGATTTGTCCAACCTTTGGTGTTCAATTCTGAACAACTAGATTAGATTCAGCACCTTTTATGGAAGTATTTGAACAAACAGTGTCCCATCTTAGGTCACTCAAACTGCTGTCTCCACCTGGTAAGATACTGACAGATGATAACTCCTCAGCCTCTAACTCAAAGGAAAAAAAAACAAAATCAATATTGTTAGTTTATGGAAACTAACTGAGCACAGTAAACATTACCCTACACCAAAGAATGCAAATACTAAATACAAAATAAATTAATTTGTTTTGAAGGTTACGGACAAAAAGAAAACAATACATTGCATCAGCTCTGTAAGTGAATTTATCTTTTAGTTTCATATTTTTGGTTATAGTTCAGACAGCACAAAAAAGCCAAAGTAAAACAAAAAAACAGCTAATGGCTAGGGCCCATAAACTTCTTAATCAGTGGGTTGTGTTTTTATTTTGAGTCATATTTTATCTCCTGCAGTACAGTTTGTACAACTGCTTCAAAATGTGGTTCTCCACCCTCATGGGGACCTGCAGTTTACAAAAGTGGCACCTGTCAAGTTTACACCAGCAGATAGCATCATTTAACCCTGAAAAGATGACTCATAAGAATGCTATTTATCCTGTATTACTTTGCAGCAGCAGAGAACTTGAGAGCCCAAAAGACAGAGGGACTTTCCCTGGTGTTTTCACTAGAGCTGCATGTTTGTCTGGTACCTGCACAATGAAAACAAACCAGAAACACACAGTAGCTTTACAAATGGAAAAAATGGTGGAAAGCTCACAGAACATAGGATTGCTGCAAGGTCGCCATGACAACATGATAAACATCATCAACGTCAGAATAAAGCAAATAAAATGAGTCACTGATCCTCGTTTTTCATCCCTCAATCCACCTTGCATCAGCAACATATATGCTAAAGAAAACAAGTGGGCCTGAGAGCACTGGGTGGGTTTGTTCTTCAGTTTCAACTTTGGCTTTGAGGTTGTGAAAAAGCTGGTTGGGGGAAAATATGAGCTGAGGAGGCACCAGCCAGCATCAGGTGAGTCATTTTATGTGTCACTTCAGGTTGCAGTAGGTCTGAACCACCCGCGTCTTTTCGTGGTCAGTATAGGTTAGACGTTGTTGAGAGGGAGAATGGAAAAATCCCGGTGCAATAAACTTCTCCTTGTCTGTTGCAGGTATGTTTTTTTGTTTTTATTTGTTTAGTTTACACAAACCCGTCTTTTGCAGGACAGGAGGCCTGCAGTACCACTGCCAAATGACTGCATGTGCCACTTAGGTGCTTTCCAGGCCTTTTTCACTCTATGACACAGACCAGACCAAAGTCTAGACTCAGCTCCACATATGAACCAAATGGCAAGTCAATCACACCTCACACCTTTTAAGGGCATGTCCTGATGTAGCTCAAACGGCAATCATGTGGAAGAGACCTGATCACAGCTCAACTTGCAAAAGGGTGACTAGCACACCATAAGGAAGGTTGTAATAATATTATGCTAGATCAGTTTATTTTTGATTTTTTTGGGAACTAGTACCACGTGGTTGCTTCATAAATGCCTTCATAAACACTGCATGCAGTATTATTTTTCTGTTCTATTTTTAAAATTGCTGTTTATTTGTTCTTTTATTTTTGAGGGTTTTAATATTACCGTTGCTGCAATAGGCTATCTTGTTTGTTGTTTTGCCCAACACTTTTGTGCTATGCTTCTCAGAGCACTGCAGTACAGTAAAGGAAATCAACAATTTGGTGACATAATCCTCTGGGTACTGGAAATGTTTACATAAATTTGGGGAAATCCATTTACTTGTGGGGACTGTCGTTCTCTCAAGCCCAGAAGTGCATAATGCAAAAATCAACAAACCTTTGACATTATTATTGTCACTGCACTGTAAGTAAGATTAAAATTGTAAGTTATCAACAGTATATCTGCAAGCAAGTGATCTCAGCATAACAGCATTCCTGTATTGCCACAATTGATTTCCTACAGTTGTAGGAAATATGCACGATGGAGTACGAAAAATGACTTCAGGTTATTGAGAGTTGTTACTGGAAACCAAATGACAACCATCTTTGAAGAAGCAGAGAGAAGACATGCTAAGGAGGAGGTGATTTTCCATCCAGATGTTTTTATTTTTAGACAATTGTATTTGGAATCCAGTGATTGACCTTTGCTGCGCCTGCCCCCTTTCCCTGCCTCTCCAATATTGTTTAAGCCTTTAATCAAAAGGGCATCTGGATTGCATTGAGTGTTGCAGAAAAAGGCCTGATTGCTGTTTAGCAGACCACGCGATGATGTCACTTTTCATTAATAAAGACGCTGCCCACAACTGAGGCATTTATCTTCTGTGTCACAAGATTCAGAAACCTCCAGCTGTGGGACATGACAGCGCCTCTTCGACCACTTTAGTCAACAATTGAGAAAACATGCAGATGCTTCAAAACAGCTCCATGCTCTCATTTATGACAGAACCCTACCAATAAGAAGAATGTTTCAAACAAAGAACAGTTAAATAAACAGGTTAAAAATGTATTGAGTAGCCCAACATGTTTAAACAATCTAATTTTGTCAGTCTAATTTTGTCACAGTTTGTGCTCATCTGTTTTGTCCTGAGCTTACAGTCTATGGAGCAGTTTCATCTTTAAAACCTTTCTGAATTGTTCCAGGATTTCCTTAGACACTTACACACAATTTAACAACAAAATCTTTAAGAAAAAATAATTACTACTTAACTACTTTGTTGTACTTATAAGCAATAGATCAAAAGCTGTTTTTACGTCTTTATTTCCATGCCATAATAATGGAAAACTACTCATGCTTGCTTTCTGCCTAAAAAGGTTGACATCTGTACATCCAAACAAACCTGACGAACTAGCAAAGCTGTCCTTGATAAAGAGCTCCTCAATGAACTTGTCAAGCCTTTTCTCTTTAACTCATCCAGTTCTGACAGTGAAGGGAGGGCTTACTTTAAGACCATTGTTTCCACGAATCTAATCTGTTACTGTTGAGTCTACACCCTTTTCCCAGACTGTGTCATGACTGACTTGTATTCTGCATAACAGTGTCAAAGCAGATTAAAATCAAATTAGATGATAGAAAAGGAAAAAGTGTTGTTTTTTTTCTCCCAAATAGGAAGCAAAGCATCTTCAGCTTTTCTCAAGCTTTTGTCTCTGCCTGTGGGTTTTAGTCAAAGAGGTCATTAGAAAAAGCTTGTAGGATTTTCATAATAATTACTAATGCCTTTTTAAAATGTAGAAAACTTGTGTAGCATGAAGGGTGAACTTTATGACCTTATGGACTCAGTCTAGCTCTTTCTGGCCAATTAAATTGCAGTCTCACTTGACATGTACTGGTTTAAGTTTATTTAATAGCTTTAGCTTAAATCAGAAAACAACCTTTTTCCTTTACTGCATTAAAATGATATATTTTTGTATTTGTAACACTGTGCAATAATTAGTTAAATAGTTATAGCCTTTGCTGTTCTGCACTTTTAAAAGATGCACAACTGTAACAAGATCACATTAGCTCGCCTCATGTCAGCTGCTTCACAGCATGAACAATCTTAAAATGTGTTACTTCAATAGCAGTGATCAATGTCTCTCTTTGAGTTTCCACAATTTGACTACCCTCAGTTTTAGTGACTGGAAATGCTGTCCAACACTTGAACTTTTCTCTCTTGCAAAAAAGGAAATTATTGTGGGATTTTCAGCCTGATGTCCAGCAGTGTGCAGCAACAGACCATCCCCAAGTCTTACTTCCAGACAGAGAAAACACTGGCCTTTTCTTTCACATCTTTTTAAAATGATTGCCTTACGATATGACTGAAAATGGTAATGATTTTGAAACTATAACTTTTTAGATTTATGACATACCTTAATACGGGAAGTTGGTTTAAGTCTAGCTTGGACTTCATGGACATTTCTCCCATTTTTGCTAATTGGCCCCTATAGTAAGAGGAAAATCTTTGGCTAAGATGCTACTGTTGCTGTTTGTTTCTGGTTTATATTGAGTATGATCCCATTGCCAGATTATGTTCAGTCGAAGGAAAACAGACACTAAAAAATTCTGTTGGTTCATCCTTGTTTGCTTGAATTTGAAATAGAAGCGTTCAAATTATTATATGGTTAGAAGTGGTCTGCTTGAATCTGCTTATTATACTCATCTGTTGCTAGCTTGATACTTAACATATAAATGGTCTTTGCACTTTGGTGGAAAGCATCCAAACTACCACCAGTTTCTCTTTTACAACATTTAGAGAACCTTGGGTCTGTGCACTTATTTATTGTTCTGAGTGCACTGTCAGAAAAGTTATATATTCACAATATTTTCACAGAAGACAAATCTTTTGCAAAGTTGTCTTTATGTTGAATGAAAGGAGTTTAAAATTTTAATCATTTGAGGGAAATAAAACTGGAGCTTTTTGTGACATGTCAGTCATGAACTATGTTTTACAGATCTTGACACTAAAATTGGATCTAGCGTGCATTTTCTAGCGATCTACGAATTTGTTATGTCAGACAAAATCTTAGATTTGGGTTATAAAATGCAAGATAAAAAGAAAAGTTTTTCTAATTCAGTGCACAGATAAGCAAGTTCTTCTTGTAGTTTGGTTGACTTAAACAATAGGGGTCCTCATGTTAAGTGCTATACATTTTACACTAGCTGATGATTTCTAATGATAAAAATGTTAATCTCTTTAAATTTTGTTTTCTGGGTGTTTTCCACACCTAATGGGGTGAGACAGTGAAGAAAAAACAGAGACATTAACAGAGTTACTAAACCAAAAACCTTCATGAATTTAAAATGGTTGGAAACAAATCAGTATTTAAAGATTCCCATCAGTGAAAGAGGAGCTGAGGTCTCCAAATTTGGTCACTCGCTCAATGTTTTAAGACATTCCTTTGCCATCTGCTTTTAATAGTCATCAAACTCTGCTTTCAATCAACGTTACGTCTTGTTGCTTTGGATTATCTGTTGTGGGATTTTTAAAAAAATGACAATTTAAAAAGATTATTTTCTTAATTCAAAAAATATGACATATTGTGACTAAGCTGAAAAAAATTTGGCTTAGACAAAATGTATCTTTTTCTTACTTTTTTGTTAATGATGGCCACTCAAAAACAATTTTTAAGATCACAAATATCTATCAAAGCCCATTTTCTTCTGTACTGTCAGCTTCTTGCTTGAAAGTCCTGTTGGCGCATGGACTATGTCCAAATGAACCGTGATGCAAACAAGAATGCGCTGCTTTAATGTTTGAGAGTCCATTAATGAAAGCACAGCGCTTGAAAGAGTTTCACTGATTGCGTCTCTTATCCCAGTGAGGAGTGGGACCTTTCAAAAGAGGAAACCATTTATCTGCGGAGGGACTGCAGAGCTTGCCTGGAGAGCCTCACTGTGATGCTCTTATCATGAAAAACTTGAGGAGATTCAGTTTGTAAAGGCACTCATTTGATCTCAATGGGTTGTTGGACTGTCCACTGTCAACTGCTGACCTTATCAGTTTTATATATCCAGGATATTTCACCATCTCCCCAGTATGATTAACTGGGCCATTATTATTTTGCAACATGCACGCTCAGCCATGACAGCAGCATGCAGATTTAAGGTTGAGGACTCACTTGGCTTGCTATAAAGAGTCTGTATTTGTGTGAAAGGTTTTCACCCAGTAAATATTTCCATGAAAGCCTCTCCAGATTTGGCTAATAGATTTGCTTGAGAAGCAACAGCGCACTGTGATCATACACAGGTTTCTTTCTGTGGAGACTTATTCCCACAACTAGACTTCTGAAAAAACGATGAAAGACCACATCTGGACTGGCAAGATGGCCCTTAGCAGGTCCACTGCACCATTGCGTGCTATCTGCTTGATCTTCTGAAACCTTAAGGTGAAGGGGATGAACAAAAACACATGCAACTTGCTAGCAATTTCACACTGCAGAGGCAGGTCAGGTCAGGCTCCTTCCCTGTTTGTTTCAGGATATTTCTTTGAACCTTAAGGCCAGAAGTCTGCTAAGTCCATCATAAACACAACATGAATCTTTCTGCCTTCTCCGGTATGTGACCACAACTAACACTCTGAGATTTATAGTGCTCAAAGATGTTAATACAGCATGTAAAAATAGTTACAGTTTTAGCTGTTTATACACAATAATCACAGAGGATGTGAAAAGTCTTAAAACCTGTTAAAGTGCCAGATTTTTTGTGATGTAAGAAACATACAGTTATAAATCTTTCATACTTTTTTATTTCATCTTTAATGTGATGTACTTAATGCACAATTTTACTGGAAAACAAACACATCTGCTGGAGGGAAAAACATAAAAAACAAAAGAGCTGCTACTTTGTTGCCTAAGTGTCCAAACTTTTAAACTACTTTGCTTCAACAACATTCTGATTCTGATTCAGCATTCAGAATTTTTGGTAGTTGTTCGCCACCATCTTACATCTTGATTTGGCAATGTTTGCCTAATATACCTTACAGAAGTTCTTTAACTATCAGAAAATGAAACCTCTTGCAACTGCAGAGACTGATACTGTCACCACTACTTTTTGGTATCCTTGTGGTGTTCTATTGCTGAGGCACAGGATATTTTTCTTTGTTCCAAATTTAACTTGTTAAATTGTTTGAAACGGTTTAGTTTAGTTTCATCTGACCAAATACATAATTCCACGCGGCTTTGGAAGTTCTTAGCTAAACCTTGGTGTTTTCTTTAAAGGAAAAGGTCACTGCCTTTGAAAAGTACTCTGGAGTACAAAGAAATGCAGAATACAAGAGACTGTTGTCCTAAGTAGAAAACCACCAGCACTAAAAATAAATTCCTGCAACTCTTCAATGTTCTTTTTAGGCTCTTTGCAATCTCTCTGGCTAGTTTTGGTTTTATATTATAAAACATAAAATGCTTTGGAGGATGTCCTTGTCCTGGTGGATACGCTTGTTCAACAAGATCATGTTGACCCTTTGTGACCTCCTTGCAAACATAAACTCTAGCTAAGGGTTCCATATAATTAATGGCAGGTGTGTACAAAAGAAGACAAAATGTTTGAAATGAATTAAAAGAGATTGTTTTGTTTTTCAGACATAGAAAATACATTTTTCGGAAATAACAATATGTTGTGAAATTACTTTTCTTGGCTTTATTTTGTATTACAAAAATTGGCATTTTAACATGTATTTGAAGACTTTTGAAAGTCACAATAAAGCTAACTAGTTGAAACAATTGCAGAAAATCGCTTTTTATTAGCACACCACCTAATTCCTATAAAAGAAATTAAACATCAGACAAAAAAAGCTAAATCTATTCTTTATAAAAAATAATAATAAACATAATGTGTTTCTATTGTTGTTTTTATTCAGATTAATAACCGTATAGTTACCTTATATTAAGATGTGATGACATATGTGTGTTAGGTAATCTCAAACTGTTGTAGTATATTAAATGTATGAGTAATGTTCAGCCTGTTTAATATGATTAGCACTGAATGTCAGACAACATAAACAAATATATGTTCAGGCACTTAAGAACTGTTTATTAAAAGTCACTTATTTTTTATATCACAAAAGTAACAATATCATAAAACAAACATTGTAAGTCCAAACACTGGACAAGTGCACAGTTTGAAAATTTCCTTTCCTAAATTACTCCACTGATTAACAACTAACTGTAATGTGTTTAGGAAAATGGTGATTTGAGACTCAGTTGGCTCTGTCCGTTCATATCTCTATTGCTGGCCTCCAGTATCTCAGATATTACTTGCTTTCGCTCACTGTATGTAATCATGTTATCTGTGTGGAGCGCTTCCCCTCCCAGCTGGTTGGCAGAAGCCAACTTCTAACTGTTGGATGAAATGCATCCAATTAGGAGGAGACATGTAGGTCGCAATGTGAAGATTTTTCCTGACAACGCTGGTGGTCATCAAGGTCGGTTATACAGCAAGCGCTCATACTGTGGGACGTGTACATGTTCCTTTGAGATGTGGACTTGACTCAGAATTGATTCCAGTTTAGACTTTAATAGCGTTTTACACCAAGCCTTTCGTATATTATTTTAATAGAGCTGACGTAAGGAGGGAGCACTGTTCTGATGGCTCTGAAGGGAGGGGAAAGCAAAAGGTTTTCCATTGTCTCAAATTAAGTTGGCAGTAAAAGTGGTTTACTTAGATTCTCACTGCATGCTGTAATTTGTGAGCATTATATTGATAACCTGCATTCAGCCTCATTCGTGTGTTTTGTCTGTTCTTTGCTGTAATAAGAAATGATGGCATAACTGAGTGAAGCCAAAGGGAATACGATTTCAACCAGACTCTTAAGTGAATCACCAACTGTGTTGCATGTGAAGTGTACATTTGCGTGACTTGCTGTTTATTGCCCACATTCAACTTCGTGACTATCCTCAATATCTGTGCCAAGTCTGAGGCCACGTTCCTAAATCTCTTCCCTTTGTTGGTTGGGAAAGTGGCTTGTGTTCCTTCCCTGGCCCTTTCTGTTCTGCTTCACAGTCACTTCATGTCGTGGGATGTAACATGTGGATGCACTGTATTCAGTTATCTTCTGTCATTTTTTTAATATCTGCACAATATATTCATGAAGCTTTATAATAAAAGCTCTGAAATTATCCTTTGGAGCCTTTGTGCTCGTCAATCTGTGTAACAAGTTGTTGTTTTTTTAATTCATTGTTTCTGCTGCTCATTCTTAAAACCCAGAAATGACAAGATGTCAGAGCTTGTCTGAGACATGTCACAGATGAATACCAGACAGGCGCTCCAAGTTATAGCTCAGCTCTGTGAGAAATATGCAAAACCGTCTGGAAAACAGACCCAATTTTAAATTACATGAGACAGGAAATTATTGAGTCTATTGTAAAAATATGGAACAAAGGTGTCAGTCACACAGCAAAAAATGACACAAAGCAACAAGAAATTTGTTATAATAACAAGTAGCATTCATTTTGGAGTGCCTTTCATGTTTTATTTCATGGTATTGAGTAGGTTGGACATGGCAACCTCTTGGCTGTGACACAACATCGAATGGGCTTGATGTTTTCTGCAGAAGTAGTCTTTTCATTTAAGCTTTCTCATCACACAACATACACAGAGCAACACATACAGAATAAGATATGGGATTTTCCAGGACTTTCTATGTTTTTCTTGTGATTACAATGTTTTTTTTTTCCTCCTGCATTGTAAAAACACTTGATAAAATATTGATTGTGTTGTACACTTTGTAGAAGAGTCAGTGGACATTGCTGTCTCCCTTTATTTATGAATTTGTCCTGTAATTGAAAGCAGATTTTTCACATATTGGTGAAAAAATGTCAAAATTAGGTATCTAGAAATAGATGCATTTTTCGACCTTAAGCAGATTGCAGGCAGAAAGTTCCAGTGAGATACTAATAGGGTTGACTGATGTATTGTTCAAACAATATGATTTAAAGAGGCAACACCTCTTATCTGCCTTCCACTTTTTCTTTCTTTTTTTTAAACATCTCCTTAAACAAATTGTAATACACTTATTTAATATTCACTCTTAATTGTCTATTGCTTCATCTTCTCTGTATTTTTAAAAGTTTAGTATTTTTTATGATCAGAGTCAGATGCTTTGATTTTCACTCTCTTGTTTAGTAATTATACATTCTTGCATGCTTGGGAAAGCAAACCTCAGCAGCAGACACTGAGTGCATAAGGTCAAACAAAGTAATATTCAGTAATATTTTTAATAATGCTTCCAGGAATTGAAGGCTGTTTTCAGGATCATTCTTCAATAGATCCATCGCTAGCTGTTTGGAAACTCAAAGATTCAACCTGTAGATGCAAAAATACTGCATTATATTCAGGAGGGTTTCTAAAACTACAGCCAGAAAAGGTACAATGCTGCAAAATGCTTTGTAAAAGGAACCTATTCTCTGACATGAAAAGAAATGTCTTTGATTCTTTTAGGCTGTTAAAGAGTAATTCCGTATGAACTAAAATGTAACTGAGTAAATGTCACTAGTTACTGCCCATCTTTGACCAAAACAAAAATGGTGGAATGATTTATCGTTTATCAAAAAATGTTCCTTCATTTCAAAATTTGACTATGAACCTTGTACTATTTTTTGGTAATCAAGTTAATAAAATAAGGTGACATTGATTCAGGCAGTAAGTTGCGTCGTTGGGCTGGACACTTCACTTGCCTGCTAGTGGTGCATTAAGTGGCAGCCTTACGTCTGTCAGACTGCCATAGGGCAGCTCTGGCTACAATGTAACGAACCAGCATACGTGTGTAAATGGGTGAATGACTGACTGTAGTGTAAAAGCCCTTTTGAGTCTTCAGGCTTGATAAAGTGCAACACAAATGAGAGGCCTTTTACCATTCTTGAAATCCTTTCATCTAATTTTCTGCTACTGAACTGATTTGCTTTTATATGTCTGGATCTGATGTATTTGAGGGCTCTCAGTAATTTCTCTTTCAGAACAAAGGCCCTTTTGCACGTCATGATCCTAATCACATCTATGACGTACTGGTGATACTCTGCAGTCTGTCAGCTTTCTAATATCTGGAGTCGACACAGCACATCAGCAGACTGCTACTAGCGTCAGGAGGCTTCAGCCGACAGCGTCTGTAAAACTGGGAGGAGGTGTTCAGACAGCAACAATTAAGAGTCCCATCTGAAGAGGGATCATCATTTCAGTGCCACTTTTATATACTTTCCCACAGCCTGTCCCAAGTCCACAGGGACAGCTGATCTTATCAACATCCAAATGTGTTTACCTAACATGTTAAAAGCAAAACTTCTTGAAGAAAATAAAGTGATGCTAACCACATTGAAACAGAAACCATCAACCATGCCACCATTGTCATGTTATTTGGAAAATATCAGTTGTATTTTTGGGTTTTCCAAAGTCACAGGAGACAGCAAATCCCCCTCAAAAGTTCATATTATCTAAAACTGATACAAGTGGAGCTAATCCAAACACTGGCCCACCCTGTGATTGAATTTAATTACATGTGGCCTTCCTGACATCTTATTCACTCAAGAAGGTTTTGGATCACTTTTTACAACCAAAAAGTGTAAAGCAGTATCTATGCATGTCTTATAAAACCCATGATTTTAGCACTTATTTATGAACTCCTTTTATAGTCATTACAGTATTGTTTGTCAATCCAGCTTGACCATGGTTATGAGGTGAGGCTGGGTTCAGCACAGATCAAGGGGTCATATCCTTCAGTATTTGTCAAGTTGAAATATTGCTGGCAGGATAATTGAAAGGCAGGAGGTTGTCAAACTGGCGGCACAGGCACTTTAGAGAACGTTGTTTTCCTTGGGAGCACAGTGAATCTCAGACTGCTGCTTTCTCTTTTTCCTGTATGGATTTCACATTTGCATGGAAAAATCTTTCTTGTGTGTTTGGATTTCCATTGTGTGGACAATATAAAGGGCGCTGGGATGGGATGTGGGAAAAGGGAGTGTGCAGTTTTCTTAAGTGCATGTTTTGATGTCTGCATGACAGCCTTGGTCAGTGGCTGATGTCAGTGCATGCACAAAGTTAACTCAATCTTCTTTCCTGCTCTAAAATCCACCGAGGAAAACCAATGAAAGTCTGCTCCGGCAGATATCCCACAAAACAAAAAATAAAAATGCTAAACACTTTCATTTTTTATAATAATTGGTCATTATGCAAAACCTGGAGCAGTTTAAGCAGATGTAAAATCAAACATTTGTGGTTGCAAAGATCTAAAATTGATGGAAAGCTACAAATTGATCAGGAATTTTTGTTATGTGAACTGTAAACGGACCTGCCCTTTCATTTAAAAATAAGGGCTGATTCTTATATACCCGTGGTTCCTTAAACACTGTTTTGAAAGGAAGTATCTCAGTCTGATGATTTGTCCTGACAAATTGTGGTCCCTGACCAATTGGGGGGAAACTATCCACGAGCATTTTTCACCAAAGTATTTACCAAACCTGGAAATAGATTTTTCCTTGAGAACTATTCAGTTTTTTGTTTTCCCCCTAGGTTAATTATTTGCAAAATAATGAAAAATAAAATAATGAAAAAACTTTTCATATCTGCTATAAAGTACAAAAGAAGCAGCTTTATAAATCAAACTGTTTCTATAAAATGGCTTTTAAATTTATTTTCTATTCAAACATACTATGTGCCACCATTCAGTCCTATTCCTCTTTTTTTCCCAGGATCCAAATGAGTTCATCAAGGCTCCATATTAGGACCTGTACTATTCACTTTCTTTACCATATAATATTTGTCATAGTTTGTGAAAAGCTGAATTACATTTCTTTCCAGATGACAATTACCCAGATGTTTCAAATGCTCAAATTTATTTAGTTTGCCGTTGATGCTGTTAAATCATAATCAAATTAGCACAACTTAATTTGGTGTTAAGCTGAGAAGACAGGAAGAATACAGAAGACAGGAAATTCTGAAAATTTTAGGCAAACAGTTGTCTAAACAATAAATGATCAAAACTATTCCAGGGACAACATTGAAATTGTGAATTCTTAAAACACAATAAAAACACAATGAAAGGGTTGTTTTTAGTGGAATCTTAAATTTTGGATCATTCTTAGTAATAAGTCTAATTTCTCACTCCCCGTGAGAAAACATTCGGCTTCCTCAATCATTTCATTTTTGCTATGTTGTGGTTATCTGATATGTATAAATACAGTGATGGTAAACCGATGTCAAATCATACTGGCTGTTGTTGTGTTTCATTTTGTTGTTAGATTTTGTGGAAATCACATAGAATCCTGAACTCTGTTTGCACTTTTGAAGACTCAAATTAGTTCTCAGAAAAAAAAATAATAAAGAAGGGAGGAAGAGAAGGCAGAAAAAAGAATTGAATTGTTGGAGAAAATAATGAAGAAAAGAAAAAAGGAAAGAAAGACTGGAAGACGGGAGGAGAAAAGAAAAATGGAAGGAACCAAGATAACAATGAAGAATTACAAAAAAAGGGGAAATGGAAAAGGAAGCAAGGAGAATGAAAGCAGGAAAAAAGCTGAAGCAGAAATGAAAACAAAAAATAAGGAAGGATGGGTGGAAGATACAGAAAGATGAAAGAAAAAAATCCCAGGGAAGTAAAGCAAAAAGCTGGTAAAGAAAAATGAAGGACAAAAACTAGCAAAAGACAAGAAGAAATACATGTTTTTTTAAGGGTTTTTTTTTTAAGAATGAAAGGAACAAATTCATTACACATAAGACTGTTTAAGAGTTGGTTTACATTACTTTATTTTTGTCTTGATGCTTTGATTTTAACTTTGTAGGTAGATATGTTTTGCTGTTGATATCAGCCATCCCTGTGGGCTAGACTTAGACCCAGAGCAGATTTAGTGAAGAAAGGTAAATGACATATTTACAAGATAAGTGAAGGACATATTAATGAAAAAAAAACAATCAATATGTATATTAATTTGAGGGGATGTTTGTGATATGGCTCTGAAGCTTTGATAAAATTTGTTATGACTATATTTGAATCAAAAACAGATTTTCTGCTTCATTGCCTGAGCATTTCATCATTTCTGCTCCATGGCCTTGTATGAAGTCTTTGACTTACAGCGGGTGTTTTCTCCAGATAAAACTTCCGTAAAACCCAGAACCCTTGCTTTCCCTATTCTTCTCTGGGTTCCCATTTTCATTGCTTTTCCGTCTTTTTTCCCTGGTGGTCCAAGTGCCTCTATGACCATGAGGTGTTTAATAAGTGTAGACATTTCCTTTTTTAAAGGAAACAATAAATCGCAGTTCATTATTTTAATAAACAAAATGTACTACAATCTTTAAACAGCTAATGACAGAGAAGTGTGTTTGGCACATGCTTGTAACAATGAAACACTAGGCACTGATATCCTGTGAAAAACATGGGAACCATAATTTTAGCTGAATATTTGCAGGGCAATGTTTGATTTTTATAAGATTTGGTTATAAAAGGACCTGACCTGATAGTCATCACTCAAAAGCTGGTGACTTAATATTTGAACATGAGGTAAACATCTGTAACTAAAAATAAAAACACATAAATAATGTCAATCCTCATATAGCCAGCTCTGCAGGTCTGACAATGTCAAAGGTATATGAAGCCCTTTTGGCATTGGGGACTAGAATACCTTTCACTTTGCCCTGACTGATGTCACCTCCGCAGGCTAAATAAAACCACCCTGGATCTAGTTACCCGTGCAAGTGAGCTCAAAGATTAAATTGTCAACTGCTCCCTGAAGTGAGACAAACACCGCAGGGCAGCTTCAAGTATTCAAAGTACATCAAAAGGTGCAAAGCATTGCACCTCTTGTAAAATTTGAGCCCTTCTCCCAAATGAATTATGAAGTCAAAAATGTTTAGAACTAGGCCAGTCCTGAGTGAAACCAATATGATTACCAGCTATGATACAGAGATCTAGCAAAAGGGACAATAGCTAACGTCAAGTGAAAGTGCTTGATTTTGCAGTTGATGAAAATACAACTCTTGGTGCAGAAGCATAGTTGTTTGCTTATGTCCTTTCATTGTGAAGCAGAGATCACAAACCTATGAATTGTTCCCTTGCTAATAGGAACAGGAGATGGGACAGGTTACTTTTACATTGCTGATAATGTACGGCTGCAATGTTCCAGAACAAGAGTTTCACTATACAGCCCCTAGAATACATACTTTACTTGAGGGTAAACATCCAATGAAATAGGACAATTAAATAGAACACCAAACCTGAGGAAATCTGCAACACGGTATATGGAAAAGAAACAATTTAAGAATATTTTGACCCTGTAACAAGATTACATTTTTGTCTTTTAATATAAAAGTAGTTCCACTCTAGACGAATACTGAAACCTGCTAAACAAGATTTTTATGATTAAGTGCAAAATGGTTGAATGGAAGAGCAACAACTTTGTAATTATTTATAGTTTTAAACTTGATATTAGACCATGTCTAAACATTTTACTTCCTGATAACTCACAGAAAAGAGACAGAAAGAGAACAGCAATGATAAAAAACAGTTTTAAAGCACAATTAAAGGTAAACATTTAAATCCTATGAAATCACTTCAATACACAACAAAAAGCAATTTAAAACTCAATCGTGAGCCAGTGCCAGAGCTTAAGGCTGGATTTTCCAGTTGAAAGACAGCTATCCCATCACTTGTTGTGTAAGCCGTCTGACCACAGTAACTCTGGCAGCAGGAGTGCCAACACGGGATGGAAAGATAATCCAAGATCAAAATACAAAAGAAAATGAAAAATATGACATGGAAATATCTCAACTGTCTGGTTTTCCTTCTTTGCACACTAAAAGCCAAACCAGCAAGGCAGACCCTTGAACCCGGGGGTTTTCTCTTTGTTGAGGGAGCTGCCACTCATTCTTTTTTTCCCATTTGCGTGATCAGGGTAACCACGGTTAGGATTCCCCTCTATTCTTCAAAGTGGAAAATTACAGTTTGTCTGGACAACAACTTTCAGCCTCACAGAATACCCTGAAACTTAGAGGGGAAAAAAGGAATTTCCATAAGGCTTGACAAAAACGTAATTGTTTCACTCAAAACCAATGATGGCTAGATGTGATCATGTAGATCGGTGGTAAAAAACAAAAGAGCAGCCAAAACATTTGAAAACATTAAAGTACAGTGCAATGAAAAAGCAATTACCCTCAGACTGTTTTCTTCTGTTTTTGTGTTTCCCTCACTCTGAAAATTTTAAAGTTGCCAAACAAAGCTTAGTGGAGTAAATACAAAATTCAGTTTTCAGATTATGATTTCATGTATTGGTGTGGGGGGGAGCCACAAAAAGCAGACCCAAAGCTTCCACTGTGTAACTCAGCAGCTTCCAATTTTGAGTTATTTATTTACTTTTGCAAAAAAAAAAAAAAAAACTGGGATTTTTTTCTCCCAGCTTGGACCTAATTTGTAGAACATGGGTCCAGTTCATGTAGCTTAGGCCACTGGTGGCACCTGTCTCCTCATCAGCGCCAGGCTGGGGAGGCTGCCTTGCTACTCTTGATCCCTCCATTAATTATTTTCAAAGCAGCGGGGATTTGTATCGCTCTCATGCAGGCGCCGGTGGTGCAGCAGCTCCCTTAGGAAGCAGATTGGCTTTTTTCCCCCTCGTGCCTTGTTGAAAGAGAGTGCTACTGTGGATGAGAGCAACACAGCACCAGAAACCCAAACAGATACACCAACCTGCAGTTTTAGTAATTGATGGTGTCACCAACAGTTTTGCTCTTAGGGATTGCTTAGTTCAGCTCTTTCTTGGAAAAAATATTTTTCTTAACATTTTTGTTTCACAGATATAACCTGATCTGAAGAGTTCATTTCAATGCACTTATCACTTGATTAGGTCTCCTGTTGCATGTTCAGTGCAGCATATGAGGTGATCAGAGAAGTAGTAAAAGCTGAGATTTCTTAGATGGCTTTGAAGGAAGCATGAAGTGCTATAAAATTTTGTGGTAGACAGCTGCTTTGATTATTAACTTCAGAAAATAGCATTAAGAAATAGCATGGAACACAGCAGGCAGGCCAGTGATCATAATACTCCTTACCTTGAACACACCATCCCTGTTATGACTCTTTTCTCCAGTCAGGTCTGGGAAGACAGATGGAGTCATGCAGAGCAACACTAGAATTAAAACTTATGTTAACAGACACCTTCCATCCAGTCTGATTGAGTTTGAGCTGCTTTGCAGTGTATGTTTGTTGACAGAGATAACCGCACAATAAAAACATAATACTAAAAAGTTGCAAAGAGTCTCAATAATTTATCATTCAATTTACATGATTTTCTATTCAAGAAGTCTTAAATAGGGTTTAAAAAAACATGGAATATAGAAGACAAATTTCTGGTTTTCTGAAGATAGATGACTATATAAAACACACATCAGCCATTTAAAATGCTTTCAAAATAATTTTGACTGCATTTTGACTTTGTTCATTTTTTATCTTTTTTAAGTAGTTATTTTTAATAACTACAAGGGATTACAGTGTAAAGGTCGTTAAGATAACATAGACACTTTTAATGTTGCTAAAATAAACTTCAGTGAATATTAAAAAGTTACCCATAAAAAACAACTATTTCTCCATGTCTCCACAGAAAAATATGAGAGGAAGAGATTTAAAATAGCAGGACAAAATGGATTTCAAGTCTTTTAATAATTAACTTGCTAAGCCAATATAAAATCAAAGTCATCTCTGTTCTCTTGGCTCTTGCCCAGATTCCTATGAATCCATCTCCCCGTCCAGGATGTAAAAACCTATCCGCTTCGAAATAGGTGAAATGTTATGGTTCAGCAGACCATAAAACACACAGGAACTTGAACTGTGACCTTTTCCATACAGTGGCCTATTTTCTGTGTTCTTTGTTTTACACAGAAGTCAATCCAGATCATTAATTTTAATGGCCATGGACTTCTTTGTTCTTTTCTGATACAAAGCACTTAACATTCCACATGTATTTCTTTTTAGTCCTAAACCTGAAATGTCTGACAAATAAGTTGTCGCACTCATTGCATTGTTATCAAGATGCTGAGTAAAGCAAGAAGCATCATTCTTGGTCTGTATTTGTTCTGTATTTTGTAATGTCACTGATAACATAATTCCAGGTTAGCTTGTCCACTTGCAGCCAGACCAGCAAAATGTTGTAGATGTATGGGAAAAAATTTTAATCCTAACGTCTAATGTCTACTTGAGTAAGTCACTCAATTAGACTACATTGAGTGACTTAAGGTTATTTATTACATCCTTCAAGCTCCTCCTGTAATGTTTCTAGTTTTTTGATTTAGTCACTTTATGTTTATGTTACTCTTTTTTGTCTGAATCTATGTCCATCTTTCTTTGGTGATTCTAGTTAGATTATTTCTTTGTTTAGTCCTTCTAGTTACTCTAGCTATGTGTTCTTTAATTCTTATCTTTAGATCAGCCTTATTTCTAAATTGGTTTCCTCATAGTTTCCCCTCATGTCCTTTTCACTTTCCAGTTATCTTATTGTCTCTATCTTAGTGTCTCTCAGTATTAGAAATATTCCTAGATCCCATATGTTACCTCCCTTGCTCTTTTGTGTTCCCCTGTAGATCCTGATGGTTTCCCTGTGCCATTTCCTCCCAGCCTCTGAGCCAGCTCCTGCTCCAACTGCTCCCACCTGCAGTCAGTTATCTCATTAAGCCTGCTCCTTTGTGTCCACTCTCAACTTCACAGTATTTAACCTTCTCATTTTCACCCACGACTCACTGGATCCTCGTCTTATGTTATGTCATTGTTTCTCACCGGTGCTATCAGTGTTCGAGTCATGTGCCATTACTCACCTGTGACTTTGTATTTTCTATTTATTCAATAAATCTACAAACTCAACTTCTGCCTCTGCCTCTCTGCAACTATGACACTAACATTAACAAAAGTTTAAAGTCTGAAAATATCTTAGCCCTCCTGGATTCTTTTTTTGGGGGGGGAGGAGACTTTGCCAGGAGAGTCGTACTTGCTAGGTCAGAACCCGTTGATAACTTTGGCTGTTTGTCAAAATTTTATGAAATTAGACTACATTGAGTGCTTTGTCAGAGGATGCCTATTTGTCATAATTTTATTTTATTTTTTTAACTTAAGTTTTCCTTTGCTCTGCCTCTCTCATCCCTCATTTTAAGGGGTAAGATTATGTTGAGCTTGCTTTCTCATCACAATGGTATTGGCTTAGGCTTCCAAAGGACAAACTGACAGCTTTTTCCTCATTCACCGATCTCAGATTTGCATTATTTGCTGGTCTTTCAACTGTTAACTTTATGTAGCCTCTCCGTCTTTTTCTTTTGAATTTAAAGGCATTTAACATAAATGCCCTTAAACGTATTTAAGGGCATCTGAATAAATTTAAATGCCCTTAAAGGAACATACAAACTTTATTGTTCCATTTGTTCTAGCACTTCTATTAACTTTTTAATTAATTAAGTAAAAGCCTATGATAAGTTAACACCTATTCTGAAATGATCATCATTATCGGCAATAATTTAATGCCTACACCTTCCAATCCATGAGGTAGAAAAGGAAATGCATGTCACTAACTGACTAACGGCAGGGATGCTGTTCCTTTTTATTGCTTACAGGTAAAAGGCCTTAAAGTTATCCCCGCTGCATCCCAAAGGGATTCTAGGAAAACAAACCACCATGTTTGACCTTTGCAGAGACTCTTGTAGCAACAGGCTCCTCTTACAGCTCATATCAGCTTGCAGTGAAGTACAAACAAGGCTCAGAAATAGTAACTAAATAGACAAGCTGAGCAGTCTGACATCTGCTGGGAAATGTGAACGCAATCTAAATGCAGACTGTAAATCAGTAAAAAGGGAAATGTTTGTTTGTTTTTTTTTGATGCACCAATAAATATTTTTTTATAAAAAGAACATTTTTTATGCACTTAAGTCAAAACAATAAAAACATTAAAAGTCTAAGTTTTTCAACTTATATTCACATTGACACAGGAGGCGATGGTACTGCCAGGAGAGCGCCCCTTTACTACTCATTTTATAAATATTCAGGCTTAGCCACATTAAGCTGATTTTGGTACTTTACTCTGCTGGTCTGCTGTGAACACTTGAGTCTAAATCAGCTTACTTTGTTCTGTGCCACTCTGCGCAAGCTTTGCAATTCCCCCAAGATATTATTATTATTGTGTGAATTTGCAGTTAAGTCATCATGAATTTTGTCTCATTTAACAAATAATTTATGGTTGTAATGTGGGGTTTTTTACTTCACCGCAGAAGACGGTTTATTTGAATTTGGTCGGGTGTGTTTTAAGCCTCTGAAACAAAAAAAAAAGACTTCCCTCATCAGCTGGGAAAATCTCTGCAAATCTGTGATAATTGATTTGGGAAGGAAAGACTCTCAAAATCCTGGCAGATGTGAGTTATGGGTGGTGAAGTATCCAGAACCAGGTTATTGTGGCGAGACAAGCGGAGATATTGTGGTCAAGGAATAGGCTAAACTCTCACAGTGAAGCATAGTGATCCCTGTGGCTGGCTGAAAGAACAATTACAGGAAGATTAAAAATGCTTTGAGAACAAACATGATCATCATTATTACGAGCAAGAAATAGAGATATTTGTTTTTCCACCAAATGCTCTCCACCACTTTGGATTTTAGACATTTTTGTGGAGTTTAGGATGCCAAGCAGAAGTCTGGGATTCATCTCTGACCCTTGCTCTTAAGGTGCTGCTTGAAGCATGCTGTGAGAAGGAAATCTGATTCTTCTTTAAAACAGACCTAAAAGGGTGCATGTGTGTGTTTCCTATTAAGACCTTACCATCAATTACAACTAATGTTGAAACTTTACACGGTAAGTGACAACTTGTTCCTGCTTTGGTACTGAAGAAGGAAAAATGACCAAAATCATTATAAGTCTAGAGTCCATGGAATGAATATTTACTCATAATTTCAAATTAAGTGGATGGGTTTCAGTCTAATTAAAATGCTTGAAGTAAAAGACTCAGGTTGAAGGTCTCACATCAGATGAGACCAAAATAAAACTCCTTGGCTTTCATGTAAAGTTGTGTGGCAGAAAAATAACACTACACATCACCCAATATAAACTCTCTACAATGAAAAATAGTAGTGGCACCATCATACTGAGGGGACGCCTTACTTTGGCAGAAACAGGGAAGCTAGTCAAACATGAGGACAGCTGTATTAGACTGGAAACTGGTATGGAGGTTTATGGATAATTAACATCATAAACATTCTGAGCTACAATGGATCATTTATATCAGGAGTGCCCAAGTCCAGTCCTCAAGAGATACAATCCAGTAATTTTTAATGCATCACTTCTCTAACACACCTGGATCAAATGAACGGCTCATTGCCAGGCCTCTGCAGAGTTGAGATACAGCTGGTAAGGGAATTCAGGCTTTTTGAGTCAGGTGTGTTGGAGCAGGGATGTATCTAAAAATTACATGACTAAGATCAAAGGAAATTCATGTTTGTTTGTTTTTTGTTTAAATGTACTTTGTTGTTGAAAAAAGACAATTCCTTTGTGTTGAGCCACAAGTTTACCAATTTAAGAATATTTTAACTTTCCATATAAGTTACAATTTCTGAAAATTGAACACTTTTCAGAAATTGAAAAGTGTTCAACTTCTGAAAGTGTTCAGAAGTTGAACACTTTCAATTTCTGAAAGTGTTTATTTTGCATCACTTTTCAACTATTGGCATGCTAAATTTGTACCATTCATAAACTGAGGTTGGTGCCACACAAAATTTTTCCAAGGGCAGGAAATGACCTGGCTGCACTTTGGACATCCAACACATTAAATACTAATAAAGTACATAGTGAAGTTTGTGGTTGAAAAATGACCAAAAAAAAAAAACAACAACTTATTGCAAGTTCCTCTGTGTAAAATAAGTGGAAGAATTTCAATTTAAAAATTTGACTCGAATTGATGGGAACAAATCACAAGTAGCAATTAATTGTTGCAGGTTTCTGTTTCTGCTAAAAAGCTATCAAAATATTTATAATGATGGCTATCAAAAGCTCCTCCTTCTGCACCAGCACTGTGATTCAATCTTCTGAAAGCCTATTACCCTCGTTAGCCTCTCCCTGACTATCTTGGGCATAATTCTTAACGCAGCCAATGACAAGCTGGTCACACAAGTATTATGTTTTATGTTTTCCCCATTGCTGTCTAATGTTTCACATTGAGGTTGGGACCATCAAGCAAACTACAGCTCACAAAAGAATGGGCCCATTGATTCTCTGAGGAATAATTTTAGAGGAGGGAGTATTTAGCACGGGCTCAGCTAGGGAGAGCTATTAGCTGCTTCTCCAGCTCTGTGATCCATGACTGCAGAGGCTCAGTGAGTGGAGAGAAAGAGGACCCTCGCTTGGCACTGCATCCTGAGTCCATTCACCCTTCAGTTTGTGAGCTGAAGTCATGTTTTGAGAGAGTGAATGCAGATCTTCTTTATCAAACGTCTCATTTGAAGCTCACAGTTTACATTTTTAGCTATTTTAAAGCATAGTAGATCCCAAATTTATTGCTGCAGACAAATGTCAATTTTGGGTTCCAAAGAAAGGAGTGCATTTGCTCCTGCCAATAAAACAAAACCCACTGAGATTGGGCCGAAATTCTTAATTCTAAGGAGAAACCAGAGTGGTCCATCATTACCTCCTCCTCACCCCCCCTTTTCCCATTTCAGCACCACACCGAGCTAAGATATCAGCTAACACATTATCCTCTTAGCCCTGGAGAATGATAGCCAGTGAGGGCTCCGAGCCAGCAGCAGTCACACAGGTCAGGGAATAAAACTGGCATTGCAGTTACCGCAACAGTAAATTTAACACAGATCAGATATTGCTCACTTGTTGATCTGTTGAGCTGTTGCACAGTACAGAGGGTTGCTCACGCACTTTTCTCCATTCCACGTAACTTCATACATCAATAGGCACTAAACTTGGAATATAAATCTTAAATAATTGCTTTTATATCTTTAAAAGTTTGGAAATATTTAAAACATTGTCTGATCGGACTATAAATTCAAAATGGACATATGCTGCCAAAATAGCCCTGTTGTAAGGTTACACTAACATGACCATTTATGAAAGAGTAACATTAAACCATTATCCCAATATCACTGACTATCAGGTGACATTATTCTGTCGGTGTTGCCCACCACGGCTGGCTTTTTCAAGAACATTTGATTATGTTTCTTGGATCAGGCCACTCTGAATCAACAGAGGAAGCCAAACCCACCAGGTTTTTATGATTAAGTACACAAAGTCTGGAGGGTTTGATTCCAGAATGCTTGCCAAGTCATTTTATGTTACTTTGACAAGCCAAAAACTGAACTGTTCAAATTGCATTATTAGCTGTCAATGAAAAATAAACAAGTCGGTTAGAGTCGAGAGATTATTTGCAAGCAAATCTGGCCTTCTCTCAGCACAGTGCTTTAATCAAAGACATTTTATGTAAAGACTCCTGAATGTGAAATGTCAGTGTCTAAAAACACTGCAGTACTCCAATGCCCTAGTTATACTCCAAGATGCACCTGTGCTGCAAATTGTTCAACTTTGCAGTGCTTGTCTAGACACCCAGCACCTGCTGCACATTAGACTGTAATTGTCTCCGCTGTCGGATATTCCTATTTAACAAGACAACATCTGATTACTTCACTTTTTCCCATCTGATCTTTAGATCATTTTCCACAACCTATCTTGTGGAGGCAAGTATGTTCAGGTCAGCCTATAACCAACTAACGTTTGTCACAAAGTGTGTGGTTTGGGGCTCCGGGGGAGAGCCAGGAAGGTGGCATATCCGCTTCACATTAGTTTTGCCGTTCTGGCAGCGGCATTGTCAACTTGGATGAAATTGAACACTTCCACACTGCTTCAGGGGAAGGTTACAGTGTTTTCTGGAAGCAGTCCACAGTCCTGGTCTTCGCCAGCCACTTTCTAGACCAGCCACGCAGTGATGTCATTATTGCCTGTGGCTACAACTCAGAGCAGGGTACAAATTGAAAAGTAATCACAGTTTGAACAGCATGACTATATTTTGATAACCACTACTTTTAAACATCATTGAGCATGGCTCATGTTTGCATTTGCTCATGTGGTGCAAATGATCTAACTAAACTGGTAAGCACTTGATGGCATTAAGTGCCATCAAGTGTTTATAATAACTACTGATGAGTCTTTCCATTTTTGTGGAGGAATGTTGGTCAATTCAGTCGTATTGGAGGATATAAGGTTGGGCCATGGCAAAGTTTAGACTTTGACTGAGCATCTCCAAAACTTTGTATTACCATTTTAAAGTGGACCAGCAGGCTTGATTTTGATCACTGTCCTTCAGCATAAGTGTTTAAACCCAAAAGGGTTTAAACACAAAAATGAGAACTTGATGATCGGATATTTTTCTTCAAGACTTTCTGGTTAAGAGCTAGAATTTATGCTTCCATCACTTAAGGAAAGTCATTTGCATCACAAAGCAGCTTTAAGTTTAAGAAAGCAATATTTGTGACACAATTTTTAAAATAAAAACCATCTAACCTCTATTACAGAGACAAGGAAGTTCTCCCAGTCTGGAGTAACATCAACCTGGAGCAGTTAACGCCCCCAGAGAGGAAAAGCTGGGACAGCTGTGCACCCTTAGCAGGACTCGACTCATTATTAATAGTGGAATGAGACTCATATGTACTCTTTTCTTAAATGTCATAGGTTACTTTACAGAAAACACAGCTGTTAAATAATTAACTGTATATTTTGGCAGGACTAACAAGAGGTGCAGCCAGACTTTGCAACATCAGCATAATGCTTCAAAGTTGGTACAAGTGACCAGCTGATTATTTTTGCTCAGTGTATGTTTCTCCTAACGTGAATTACCCTCTGGAATTTCAGAAAAATTCTGATAAAGCCAACAAACTTAAAAAAAAAAAAAAAAGTTAAATATATAAATAAATATTTTTAAATTTGAGTAAGTTGTAATATATTCAGGTAATGTGTCAATTTATTTGACTGTCAGAGCTAATAATTTCTCTTTTATTTTCTATCCAGCTTGGATGAAATGTTCCAGTATTGGTATCAGGCCTGATACTGACAACAATCTTGGATCAGATGACAGGCTAAAGGTTGCACATTAAAATGTACAAAGTGTTCACTATGTGCTGCTACATGATTCTGATGATATTATTTTCAACAAATGATCTCATTGTTTTAACATAAAACAGAAAAGTAACAGCCATTCCCACTGCTGCTAAACTAAAATAGTGACATAAGAGTTCTAAAATGTAGCTCATATTTTGAATTTGGCACCTAGACTTAGGAATAGTATATACAAAAAAAAGACAATGAAGTGAATTATTTATTAGTGAAAAATATAGTAGCTGCTGGCATTTAACTTTAAAGATAGGCACTGAAACTTTAATGGAAAATTATTCTCTAATAGTTTTAAAACCTTAATGATAAAGTAGCGATTTTACTCGATGCAGTTTCTCAGCAAAATATCAACTAAACAATGATGTAAATATGAAGCTACTGTTTAACAAGCACAGTTCCAGAGTTTTGTTTTTATTTCTGCATCTTAACTTATTACTCCAGCGATCTTTCCTTGAACTCGTTGCATTTCCAAATGAAGTCAAGTAAACATACCTAGGAAAAATGGAGGCAATGTTTTTAAATATTTGACAGAACCAAGACATGTAACTAAAGGTAGGTGGTCTATTCAAATACGAAAACATTCTGGACATATCTGTCATCGTTGTACAAGACTGATCAAAAAACTAATGTTTTCCTAAACACATTTTCTTTTCTTTTGGTAAACTTAGCCGTTATTTTCCAATCAGTTGCACCTGCCACTTCTGGTAGAAGTTTCCTCCAATAGGTTCCAAGATTTGCGCTCATGGGTTTTGTCAGCAGCTTAAGGAAAAGTTTGCGACTAAATTGTGAGAGCATTTACAAGAACACTGGAATCTCTTGAGACCATAGAGACATAAAGGTCAGGTTGCATTACACAACATGCAAAACGAAACTATAACAAAGTTCCATGGATGAAGGAAACTGAAAAAAAGCTTAATTTCCCCCCAGGACAAAATAAAAAAGCATCACTGAGTAAAAGCAGCTTATGACCCAAAACACAATCTTATCTGTGAGAAATTATGCAATTTCTTCAGTTTCCTCCGTGTGTGTAGACGATAACTGACACAATATAGATTTCACATCTGACAAAAGCAACAACATGGAGGAAAAGGTTTAAAAACATATTCAGCCAAATGAGTCAAGCCACTAGACACATTTTGAGGCACATGGTTAAAGCAAGCAGAGAGCGTTTCGTGATCTTGAGGTGAAATATTTACAGCATCAATCACCTGATCTCAATCTGACACAGCTGCAGCCTATTAGACCCCACAGTAAGCGGGGCTGGAGGTAACTGCCTTGTATGCCTTTGGAGAGCAACGCCACACCAGAGCTGCAGCTGCTTGTCGGTCAAATAGAAAACCTTGGCTAGACCTTAAAAGCAAGGGTATTGTGCGAAAGTTATTAAAAAGGATGTTGTAGAGAACCCCATAATGTTCAAAAAACTTATTTCATAAACTTCTCAGACAATGTTGTCTGAAAAAGGCCTAAAGTTGTGACTGTTTAGTTTATAATAAGAAGTAAATCAATGTAAGGTTTGGGTGGTTAATGTGTGCCCATCTTGACATTTGTAGCAGGTAGTTTTTGTTTTTTTTAATATCAAAGAGGGAGCAAATACACAAAAAAGCTAAGATGATCTGCAATTTAATGGGAGTCATGTCTTAATGGAAAATAAAATTTTTTGCTACATTTACTGTTAGGACAGCTACATAAAACTGTTAGTTCTCCAAAAGCTCTCACTTGGCCGGTTCAGCTCTTACTAATTCTTTAATAAAAAAAGAAGTAAGTGATTGTCTCAAGGGTTACAGAATTATATCAACTTACTAGCATAAATGTCTGTGTACATGTAATGTTAATACTAATAGAAAGGTGCTTCTAATGCATACTGTAGAAGAGGAAAGTAATTCAATTCAATTTTATTTCAGTTTATTTTTATAGTGCCAATTTACAAAACAATCCAATTCATTCACACATACATTCCGACTGACCGTAGTTATCAAACAAAACAGTTCAGTTTAATATTTAAATTGGTAAAATAATAAGTAAATAAAATATTCAAATAAATCCAATATATTGCATCAATTCATTGACTTAAAGTATTCACTCCCACCTCCTGGACAAACATGTAGTGACTGTGGACGTTTGTTACACTGTGTCTTACTTTGTCACAGTTCTTCATACCAACATGCATGTCGCGACAGTTGAGAGAAAAACTCCCCTTTTGCAGAATGAAACCTCCAGCAGAACCTGACTCTGTTTCAGCAGCCATCTAATACGAATGGATATTTGAGAATACAGAGCAAACACACAGAAAAGAAACAGAAGCATTGATCTTGAAGTACTTCCTATATTAGTAAATGGGGAAAAATATTTGAAAAAATTAACTCTTCTAGGTTTGAGACCAGTAATAATCTGTTGAAAGTTGATGGGTTTTTCTCCTTCTATTAATCACTTGGTTCGGTATAGACAACCACTCAGACAGTGGCAGCTCCCAGACTATGGAGTGATGAACATCTGTTGCTCTATCTGCTGTTCAGGGAGGCCTGGGTTGCCTGTGAAGGAAACCCCGGTATCACCCACTGCTCATCGAGAAAGTGAAAGAACGAATGTGTTCACAAATCTTCTTTTTCTCAAACACAAAAAATAGCTTCATTTATCTCTAGTCACATTTTCTGCAAGAGTTTCTTGAAGGGCCTGAATAGATGTTAGAGGGGTGTCAAACTCCAGTCCTCGAGGGCCGCTGTCCTGCAACTTTTAGATGTACCTCTGCTGCACCACACCTGAATAGAACAATTAGGTCATTAAGGCTCTGGACAACTTATCTACACAAGGAGGAGGTAATTAAGCCATTTCATTCCAGCGTTTTGTACCTGTGGCACATCTAAAAACTGCAGGACAGTGGCCCTCGAGGACTGGAGTTTGAGATCCCTGTGTTAGACATGTAAATTTGGTTAGACATACTGTGTCATCAGTAAGTTTTTATTTACTGATGGGGGGGTGGAACTTATTTACGTATATTGGGAGCAGAGGTTACATTTTGAATCTGACAAAGCAGTCACTGTAAAATCAGTTTATAAGAAAGAAATCAAATGGCAACAGAGAAGACTTCTTTGACTGTTTTTAGCATTTTAGATATTTCATTCCAGTCTTAAGATTTCTTTGGAGAGCAAAAAAATCTCTAAGTCAGCCCGACACTTATCTCCTTAGCATGTGCTGCTCACTCTCACTCTTTTGCAACCTGAATTGACTGCAGGCCTGCCTCAACATGACATAGAAAACATAGTGTTTTACTGTCTGTGATTCCACTAAGCTCAGGGTCACCACACTGAAAATGAATGAAAATAACAACGATTCGCTCAGTAGCAAGATCCACACTAAAGAGTATTGCGGTTAACATGCATGACCTGATAGCAATTGGATATTTTGCACTCACTGATCAGAAAAGATGCAGCATAATTAATTAATCATATCATTAAGCTAGAATGTGCTAAATGCTATGAAAATTAGTTTTTCTTTAATTTCATATCTTTGACAATGCAAACTCTGCAGAATCAACCAAAATTGTTTGGGGCTCTTTGCTAAACTTGGCTTATAAATGTGTACCCACATATTTATGGGCTGTCATTTGCCCTATGTGTTGAGGACCTAAGTGAAACCTGGGGTCACTGAGAAGTAAAACTGCAAGGTGCCCTCATCCACCCCAGCTGGCTGCAGCCAAGGAATGAAACTCGCTCTGACAGCTGCAGCTCTGTGTTGAATAAAGCGAATGTAGAGAAAGGAAGGAGGCAGTTGCTCAACCTGTCGACAGCTTCTCCAATATTCAATAAGTCAAGGTGCAGAGCCATTCCTGCGAGGCTACAGCAGCTCCGTAAATAGCTGTCTTGCATGATGAGTGTGGGTTTTTTTTCTTCCGTGGTAATCTTGCTCATCTCTCTCAACAAGCCTTCTAGCCTAATTGAAAACAGACGTGGAAAAAAAAAAAAACGACATTCAAGTATCACTGACACAAGGAATGTGTCTTTGTACTGGATGGTTTTGCTTTTACTGTCCTGTTTTAACATGTTTCAAGAAGTTAAGAATCTCTCTAGAGGTCAGCATGTTTCCAAATTCATGCCTTGTTTCATTATTTTTAAAACCAAATAAAGTTATGTGGTTCAGGAAGTTTCCCATGTTTACATCACAAAAATAACAGATTCCTTGTTGTCGTGACTCAAATAATAATAATATAATCTGTATGTCTGGGTTTTTTTATAACCTAATCTATTAATTGCTTAAAGTGTTAATTATTTTTAATGCAAGATGTATCCACAGAAGATAATTTTAAAACATTAGAAACCCACATCACATAATTTAGAATAGTTTAGCACTTTTCAAAAAGCCCACCAAAGATTGCTTCCACTGGTTCCTCCTGAAAAGCAGCATTTCAACTTTCCCACCATCTTCTTTCAATATATCCACCCCACTTCAATTGTGACTTAAGTATTTGTTGGATCCCCGCCAACATGTTAACTCCAGTTAAATCAATGGATTAACAATTTTGCCCAACCCTGCCACACACACACCATTAACACCGCTAATCTTAGGAAGCTGGCCTCGACCATCAAATGATCCGATTCACACAAAATAAAGACAAGCCCCCACTGACAATGTAGTTTTTCCCTTTTTCTCACGAGAGACTCCCATTGACTCAACCAGCCAAACTTGTTGAGATTGCAGTGACAGACCCTCAAGCACCTCTCTGTTAAACGAAACCCCACTAACCCAGCAGGATTCAATTCAGTAAGCAAATTCTGGCAACAAAAACAGCGAGGGTGGGAATCTGGCTAAAGCAAACTATCGTGCATTTGCAGACGGGATTACTATCTCCTTAACGTGTGTTCCCACACCAAATTTGCCACTAATACCGTTATGGTAGAAGTGGTGAGTGAATGTGTGAGTTGCTTTTCCATATGCCTTGAAGATTTATTCTGTTTGTGTTACACTTTCTTAGTTTATGGGCACCAGCAGTAGTTTCACTGCCTCCTGTTATTAGGCAGCCCTAGATGTGACCCATGAGCTCAGCGTTACTTTTGAACCCCTGCCATGCTGTCTGGTACAGTCAGCGGGGCAATGTGCAGCTGTGCAAAAACTTTGGGCTGCAGGGCCACTTACACAGACACACAAACCATGTTGTCACACTGTTTGCCATTCCACTTGTCATTCATTCTGACTTCTCCCAGGGCAGCAAGAGCACATTTTCGCAAGAGAGAATGAAGGAGGAAAAGCACTGCCTTTTCCTGTGTTAACATCAGCCTTTCCCATATTTTAAAGTTTTTCCAAGCTGTCAAGAGAACGCATGTTTCAAGACCAGCCAGCCATGATCCTTGGTAAAGATGAGTCAAAAAAAATAATAAATAAATCTTCAACATTTAAATTATCTTTAAATGGAGGAACATTAACTCACACTGTTTTTTTTTAATCTAACCTTTAATTTGATTATGAGTATTTTTAATTAGTACATTGTTTTTAGATTATCAGAGTATTAGGCTACTTTAATTAATTAGTGATCCATGGCCTCCTAGTTCTTATATATATACTGTGAAGATGACTTGCAACAAAGACATATTTCCCTCAATAAAATGTGTTGATTTTCATTATTCGGGAAATGGAGACAAGAAAATATCTAATGGGATAAATGTGTCCATATTTACAGCAAAATCAAATAGTTTGGAGCAAATGTAACTGTAAAAACCAAGCAGGAGGAAGACCCAAAGAAAGTCTTCTGTGCCACTTTCGAGCAAAATATGAACTGCATTTTTTTTTTAACTCAATTATAGCTGATGCAAAATATTCTACATCATTTTTCACTCCTGACGATACTTTCTACAGTGAGAGACAAAAAAAGTACAATTATTAATTTAATGACATTTAAAACAAGCAGGAGAACAATTTTTTTTTTTTCTGTAGGTTTTATCCAAACAGCGTACTGACAATGTACTGAAAGATATTTTGAGCTAAATTATTAACAAGTCAAGAAGTATTATTAAAAGACAAACTTCAGTGCATGAAAACCACAGGAGCAAAACTTGAGTTAATTGAAAACAGTATCTGTGTGTGTCCAGTCAGATAAAATGTGATGTGTTGTCAAAACCTTATAGCAGCTTTTTTTGACATTGGTATTGTTTTATGAAGTTATATTAATTATAAACTCAAGGAGATCAATAGAACTGGAAAACCCTTTAAAAATATGTGCTTTGGTAAGTTTATGTTCTTGCCAGGAGACAATATGATATGTCCTTTTTTTTTTTGCTTTTTTCAATAACTAATATGAATATATGTTGCTGTGTAAAATGTGAAACAGAATCACAATAAAAATAATAATAAAAAGAACCAAAGTGTTTCATATTGTGTTCATAGAAAACCTCTCCAACTACTGGTAGTAAAATTAAAACTGTGTAGCAAAAGCTTACTTTACCATCTTAAGGTCTCTGAATAGGCTTATCCTTTATGCTTGAGAGCAATACCCATCCATCCTTTTTCCTCTCTTTTCATGTCATTCTACATTCTTTGGGTCAGAGGCGCCTGGTCTAGTCGCGGTGCCGTGTATCCTGATCACATAAGCACAGGAGATAATCCTCAGGACAGCTGGGGAATCTTTACTGCACAATTGAAGCATGAGCTGGATAGCAGCTTCACAGTCCATCTCTGTAAAACCCCCAGGCTTTCATCAGCCTGCCATGGTAGCACTCCTCCCGACAACGCACACACGATTACCACAGCTACAACTGATTTCCACCATGCCAGCACACACACACACACACACACACACACGCACGCAAACTATGGCTGCAGGTCAGCACAGCTGCAAAGAGAAACTTCCACCAGTGTACAGCGTTCCCTCATGTACATTTATAATAGGAACATTTGGAGGAAAACTAGACCCACAACTTGTCCCTGCTGTCAATATTTCATACAAACTTGATGCATGAAACAGGTGGTGTCCTAGCTGAAGGAAATTTCCCAATCTAAGATGGCTTTTCTTCTTTTCAATTCTTTGAGCGATCTTCAAAGAACTTACTGTCACAATGAATCGATTGACTGAGAAGGACATGCCCGTTGTTCATGTCCTCCTGGTGATAAATCAAAACTGTCTCTGGTCTAAGATATCTACTATGATAAACTGTTTTCCTAAGAATAGTTTCTGCTAGAAGACTTAGCGCCTCTGTCTCCTTAGAGAGTCTGATGAACAACAGTGTGTTCGGAAGAATTCAATCAAGAATCTAGGGTTTTTAACGTCTGCTGAGAGGCAATCCAATCCTTCTGGTGAATTTTTTGATAGAGACAAACATCCAAAACCCACGCTCCTGTCCCACTCCTTACCCAGAAACCCCACTATAGGGTCTCTGGGGCTTTTCCTGATACTCAGCTAAGTTTTTTGAAGAAGGAAGCAAAAGTCCTATTATTATTTATCTCATCATTAATTGTTTTATTGTTCCTTTTTTCCAGAAGGAGAACACCAACTCTGGTCCTCTTGGAAATTGTAAAATTTATGACCCATGCAAAATTATTCATTTTAACTGGAGCAGGAGAGCAACATGCTAAAGAAAAGAGCAGTTCCTGAAAAATGAGCTTTGTCTTGTGCGGCTGACATTTTTATGATTTTGAGCAAGTGTTGAAAAGCTCCGAGCCGGCTATCATCATCATCCCAAGCATTCTGGTGAGAGACCTCAGTCATGCTCGATGAGATTTGTCCCTGTAGTCACTGGGAAAATGTGCAGGGACCTGGATCCTGGAGTGAAAAAACACTGATGGCTTTTACAGCTCATCGTATCATGAGACATATCTGAGATATATTACACGCCAGTGCTCATCCTGGTGTTTAATGATTTAAACAGCTTGCTATGTTATTTTTCTGAAGTGTTTATTGAATATTATTCGCCACATCATGTATAAATAAAATGTGCTCCTCAAACAGCTGCATTACACTTTCCACTCATTCTAACTGAGGAGATTATTCATCTATTTTGGCAACCTCCACAGAACTTCTATGTACCACTTGATATATATGTACAAGCACTAGATTGTTTTCCTTGATGGAATTTTTTTTTTTTTTTTTATTATTTTAGTTTTGTTTTTAAATGTGCTAAGCTTATGTGCTTTTTAAGCTAGAGCTGTGGTTCCCAAAGTGTGGGGCCTGGCAGTGCCTTTGCAGGGGAGCCGCGGGAAGCGGTAGGATGAATTTAAAAAAATGTTAAAAACAGTTACACAAAAGTGTTTCACTGTAAAGATGGTTTGTAGAGTGTTTTGTTGCAACCTGAAGTGTGAAATAAACTTCGGTGGAGTTTGAAAACAAAATATGTGCATAGGTTTATGGCTGGTTGAACGATGTGTGTGCCCAGTTGACTCTTTTTTCTTTTTTGGTGGGGATTTTATTGTAATCCATAGGGGGGCCCAGACAATCTTTGGGAACCACTGGGGAGGCCCAGAAAAAAGTCTTTGGGAAACGCTGAGCTAGAGAAACCAAGCTTGATCAGTGATCTAAAAGACGCATAAACAAGTCAGGGTGTAGGATGTAGGCGAAGAAGGCACACATAATAGACCTCCAGCAGACTTTCCTAAGAACTCGGAGTTAATCATTATTACCACCTTCCATGTTTCTAGAGAGTAAATATACATATTTATGTTGGAGATATGCATAAGCAGGAATAAATAAACTGCAGAAAGGGTCAAAGTGTCATGACAGGCCACTCAGCTGCAAAATAGAGTATGCATTATCTCTGAGAATATGTTTGTGATTCAGTCAAAATAGTTTTAATAAAACATGATAGTTTCTTCTTAAATACAACTTTAGCTGTTGCTAAAGGCCACTGGTCATTAACTTAGCCCCCATCAGGCCCCATCAGGCCTAACTTAATGACCAGTAATACTTAAAGTGAATAACTCATCACCCTGGTGTCAGGGATGATGGGATAAATAACACAAGAGCATATTTTCTTTTCAAAATTGAAGTTTAGCAGCAGTTATAATGGGCAAGAGTGAGGATTTCACAATTTGACAATGGCCAAAGAAACTCCAAAACAGCAGCTCTTTTTGTGATGACGGTTAGAATGCACATAGTCTTATTGCAGAACACTGGTAACTCAGAATTAAAATGTATATTAAAGGCTGTTGCAGTGCTGAATGTTTTGAGGATTCCAGCCTGTGGAGGGTATAATTCATGAAAGCCTTTTAGTTTCTCCTTCAACAATAGAAAAGCCCCAAAGGAAGAACAGCTGACATCAAGAGGGTCTTGCTCCTGCACTTCTAATTTACTAACATGTGTGTCAAGTATATTCTAGGCTTTTCCACTGATGTTTCAAGCATTAGAACAGATGCAGTCATAACTGTGTTGTGTTTTTCCAACTGGACAAGAAGCTGCCACTCTCATACTAGGATAACAAATTCTATTTTCTCTTGGATTAATGGGCCTTTGAGGCTTCACAATGAGGCCTCAAGATATTTCCAGGACTGTTGACAGAGAAAACTCTGAAACCTTCTAACCCTTATCTACCGAGGCGAGAGATCGTGTTGAAATATGTCGTGTCTGACTATAGGAAAGCCCAAACAAAAATATGTCATTGTCAGATTAATTTGTTTTGGATAAATTAGTTTTACACAGATTTAAAAACTCTTGTGCTTCAGTAATGTACAGAGCACTGTAGTCGTATTTTTGATTTGTTTGTGCTAAATCAATAAAACATGTCAAAGTAAAGTTAGTTTGATGCTATGTGATATTACAAAGGCCCTTAAATCTGTATCAGATTCCTATAAACACCTAGTTTCAACAATGACGTCCTGTTTCATAGCATGAAACCATTTTGGCTTGGCCGATGCTCTTCCGTAAAAAGGTGGGTCTCAGACAATTTTAACAGCAGCCCAGGGATTTGAGATACAGAGCCTTTTCGCCACACCCTGCAGCCCTTGCATCTTGCTACAAACTGTAGCAATGTGGTAAAATCATTGCTGGTATGTTTTGTTTGTTTGTTTTCTCATGAAAACAGCTTTTAGGATAGAGACAAAAGTCCATGGTGCATTATGGAAGAGTCAGTTTTTCAGGTGAAGACTAAGTAGTTTACCTACAGTACATCTCAAGAAAATTGAGATTTTGACAAAATATGGAAAATCTTAAGGAATATTAATATTTTTATAAGTAAATGTATTTAAGCAATATGACACTAGCTGAGAATGTAGTACATGTTTTGTATGAACTACTTCATATGCTACCAAAGACATCAAATGATGAAAGTACAAAAGTTAAAATTTTAAAAATTCATTTATTATTTCAGATTTTTTTTCGCCTTTGTTATACAAAGATGTTAAATAACTTAAATACATTCTTACCAGTCATTTGCGATCTGCTTATGCCTACAAGCTATACACATGAGGTAGAGGGAAAATAATTTAGACTTCCCATAAGACAAGAATAGGTGGACATGGACAAAACTCAGTTGGTGTAATAGTTTCACAAAAATAAAATACACAGTTGATGTGTGTTATGTATCTGGAAAGCACAGCATAAATCCTATCAAAATGAAAACAAAGTAGGATATAAATCAATTCATACAGTCAGGGGTATTTTTTAAACACTGTAGGAGACTATATGGTTGGACAGCTACAATAAAAAAAAAAAAAATGCTTAACAAAAAAGGCAATTATGTGATCAGATCTAAATCAATAAAAAAAAAAAATCTGGATGACCGTGATCATTTTCAATAACTACAGGTGCATTGATTTATTTATTTATTTTTTTAGGATTTATTAGTGCTTGGATATTAATTTTGACTTTACATGATACAAGATTTAAAAATATATTGCTTTGTGAAACCTCAACCCCAAAAAGGCACAAACACCCATAAAAGAAAAAAAAAAAAAAGCATTATAAAATCCAGGATATAAAATCAATTTAAACTTTTTATATATTTATATATTTACACTAAACACATGCTCATAATATTTTCAAAAATAATTTATCTCTTAATCTTTTCTACAAAATTAAATTTTACACGTGATCCACTGAATACTAAACAGTGCAGAGCTTCGTTTTTGAGAACATAGATGACAGTGAAATCGAAATTTGCATCAAGCTCCTCTTTTTCCTTGACATCTTGTAGGCCTATGTACAAACCAAGAACACACCAAAGAATGCGTTCTGTGTGAATTTAGTATATCTGTCATATCCGTTGCAAATCCATTTAATTTAATAGCAGAGAGCCGCACAGCGCTTGGGCCAAAAAAATGTGGAAAAAAAACATAAAACACCACCAGAAGCTGTGGGGAGCAGGCATTTATCCTAAGAGTCTCAGCATAGTTATTATGGTCACCATGTAGCGTGCAAAGTTCTGTGTATGTGTTTTGACCAGTCTTTATTTGGAGTACCATCTCCTATCAAAATGTTTGGAATTTAGCACCTCAGCCAAGTGATGTTTGCATCCTAAAGCATGAATTTAACGCCAAAGTGAGACTAATGAATTAAATGTACTCTTACTGGCTAATTATCATACTAAAAATTTCTCAATTTTGCAGGTTTGAAACAGTGATAATGCTGAACCAAATAATTTGTTTTGTGGGGGTCCCCCAAAGGTTTGATTCAAATGTTTGAGAGAGCTAAACATGTGCCTCATGTTTGTCTCTATACCACAGGAGAAGAAACCATTGCTATTTACATTAACAGAAAAAAATTAAATAGAAAAGTTCTGCACTTTATTGTATCTATAAATACAGATGTAAAATACTTTAAAGGGAATTGGGCTTCAGTGCGCGAATGTTGCTATAACACAGAAATGGGTCCCTCACTCAGTAGTTAAGTCTCACCAGAATAATGTGAAGTGTTGTTTGCACTGTTTTCCTAAATATGTAAAACACCAAAAATGATTTTCCATTCTAATAAAGGAGCATTCTTTTGTTGAAGTAGCATAATCTGACTAAAAAAGCTAATAAATAAGTCTAACATTCTGACAGTAACTGCTGCGCTTTCATTTTTTTGGTTTTGGAATGAGATTATGCTACTGCAAAACAAGAGAAATGCATTTAATATCTTTTATTTGAAACTTTACTAGGTGTGCTGATAATATTCAAGGGAGTTGCACATTGATAGTTTTGAGAAATTGTACTTATTCACTTTTTGTCGAGTTTCACCCTTGTCTCTCTAGCATTAAGCAGCTGGTTAGCACAGCTTATCCTAGCACTCTGTCAGCCTATAAAAACCAGGTGTAAATCTTTCACACAGACATCACAGATGTTATTCTCCTAATTCAGGCTTAAGAAAACAAGAAAGTAGAATTCTTAAAATGCTGAACTTCTGCTATGAAGTGTCACTGTCACTGCAATTTGTATTGTAGAGTCCTATTAAGACCCGATGTGTTGACTGAGTCACATATAGTAAGGAAGAAAGGTGGACTAACTTGTGTATAAATAAATCTTCACTGGCTTCCCACAGACGGCAGTGGTGAAAGTCCAGCTTTATGTGTAGGCATCAGTTTGTGGAACATCACAAAAACATCGGCATTATCAAAAATATATTTATGCCAGCTACAAGGCATAAACATATATATTCACTAGAGCAAATCTGCACACTGTCAGGTTAGATTTCAGTCTCAATTGCCCCATACTGTTTAAACTTCTACTGCACACACTGTAATATGGCTCAATCAAACTGTGGCAGCTGAAGAGGAGAGGCAAATATGGAAATGGTATGGAGTTACATTCCTACAGTTCTCCACAGTTTTCTTTACAACAAAGTATAAAAAGAAAAACCAAAACAAAAAAAAAATAAAAATATGAAGCTGCACAGAGCTCCATAAAGTCTGATCAGAGTCACATGCCACATGTCTGCTGTTTAAATGATAACTTTCTGCAACAACGCAGGCTTGAACCACTGGTATCTCCAATTTGAAATTGTCTGTATGCTTTTCATATTATTTTATCCTCATAGATATAGTGGTTTAAGTTATTCCCTGAACACTGGTTCGCTCAAGGCTAGGAATAGCCTAAACTGATTGGTTTAGTTGTTTTCTGTTAATTCATTTACAAACCGTTTCATATTACATTACTGAAAATAAAGAAAAAAAAATCCTCCTGGTAAAGGAGTAGTCCCAAAGGATCTATAAATTATCCACAAGACATCAAATACAAGTGTGTTGCTTTCCAAAGGCACTTGCCAAAATGGATTAAAACAAAGAGAAAAACAACACAAACAACAAAATGTTTGTGTTTTTAGTGGTTTGATTTTACATAGTTACATAAGTGGCTTGTATAATATCACTAAATCATAACTGGTTTTATTTACATACATATGCAAATACACAAAGTGTGTGAGTGTAAATGTGTGCGTGTAAAGTTAATCTTACACCCAGTCTTTTTTTTCTTTTTTTTTTTTTTTTAAAGAGTCTCAGAATATGATTTTAACGGGACTAAAAAATATTGTCACTCAAACTTTTGCTAGAGTGCAAAGACACACAAGATGAACACACACATATCTTACACACTCACACACTCTATTGTTCTTTGAGCAAAGCCCATAAGAAATCAGTTTGTGAAGCCATCCGTGTATTTATTCTACAACTGGATTATTAATTTTCTTGGAAAATGTTGTCTATGGACATCTGAAGCAGGTAACAAAAAAAAGCTTTTTTTCTCAAGGCAATGCTGTGATTAAATAGCTTGAGATGGTAACCCAGTTGTCTGAATATTCTGCAGGACCCCGAAGCCCACATTAATCCATCAAAGTGCTTTTTGCTTTTTTTGGTTTGCTTCTCAACTTTCTGCAGAACGTTGTTCCGACAATAGCAGCACAACCTCAGATGAGAACAAACCAACCAGTCTTCATCATCACAAAGACCTGAATCACAAAGAACAACCATCTTTGACTTGCTCCACTGATTCTGAGGCAACCGGTAGCTGATGCTTTACCCCTTACAGGTATAGACTTCTTCTCTCTGCGTGCACTGCTTGCATTCAACATAACAGCACCATCGCACCTGACACTGGCAGGGCCCGGTCACCTCCCTACTTTGTGTATTGTGGCCCCGCCCACAACAGATAGCATCACAGTTCTGGTCTTTGTAGCACTTGCGTGCTGCAGTGCCTGCTGAGTATTTGCTGGGTTTACAGAAGCTGGGCGAGTCTTCGATGTGTAGCAGATCCATAGTGCGAGGGATTTGATCGCTCAGACCAGGCAGGGAGTGCTGCTGCTGCTGCTGCTGCTGCTGGTTTCGGCCTGTCGAGATGTCGCCCTCTCCAGTGGCCTCATTGGTAGAGCTGCCGACCTTGACAGAAGTCTCGTAGCGCAGCTTCAGTCGGTTGCCGATTTCATGAAAGGGCAGGAGCTGCCTCCAGCAGGTCTGGACAGTGCAGGAGCCAGAGACACCGTGGCATTTACAAGTAGTCTCTACTCCAGCCTTGATTACCTGAAGCAGAAACAAAAGATCCTTGTTAACGACTATAAAGCATTAAAGGCATAAAAGCTATGTAATTTAACAACCCGTTGTTTAATAAGCGAAACTTGGAGGAGTTGAATTATTTTCTCAATTATTTCAAAAGGGTGAAGCAGAGTTGCTTCAGACTGGATAACTATTATATTCATTGCTTGTTTTCATAAAATGGCCAATTAGAGGCTTTGCTTATAGCTTGTAACACAAAGGAGAGCATTATAATACTGCATCAAGACTTTAATAATGATAATTAGTGTGTGGGAAACCTGATAATGGTCAAAATCTTGGACACAAGTTTTAATTTAACAATTTTACAGGTATTATCATAGGTCAGGCTAAATTATTGCAAACAAAATCCCACAAACAGAATTCACTGCTAAAGTCTTACATATTTGAACATGTGAACAACACACTTGCCATTTGATGTGTTTTATAAATATTGGTTAAAACCATGTACCATGTCTATTTGGAGAATATTATTATCTCCAAATAATGTTTGCTCTTGTCCATTCTTGAATATTTATTAGTGTATTCTGGTTAGATTCATGTGTGCTGTAGTTATTGTGTTAATATTATCAGTGGAAATTATTACTTTAATTAAAAAGAAAATTTAACATTTGTGTAAAATATAGCAGTTTTGTCAAAAGAAAGTTGGATTGGCTCAAGTGGAATTTAATGCTTCTAGACAGTCTCGTTTAAAAGTTTCCATGGAGTTTGAACTTTTTCAGTCTTGTCATGTTACAGCCACACATTTCTATACATGTTATTGGTGTTTTACATGGTAGACTAAGAACTACTGCATGGTTAAAATGACAAGAATTTCATTCTTTTCATTTTAAATCTTAAAAAGTTTGGCCGTATCCATTTGGTCCCCTTGCGTTAATACTTAAAGTCAAGATTTTTTTTGATTTTTTTTTTTTGCAAAACAGATCAACCTCAGTCAGATTGGATGGAAATCATCTGATAAATGTTTTATTGGATTTAGGTCTGGACTTTGGTACATTCTAAGACATGAAAATTATTTTATCAAAATTAACACACTGAAATATGCACTCAGAAATAGTTCTGAGTGCATATTTAGAGTTATTGTCCCCCTGAAAGGTTAACGTCCACTCCAGTATTTTGCAACCTCAAACAACTTTTTTCATGAAACTCCCAGTATCTAACTAATTTATTTTTTCCATTGTTTCTTAAAGTACAAAACTTTTATAAAATAGTTAAATTAATTAACACATTGCTGAAGTTGTTTTCAATTCAGAAGTGCAATAAAGGGCTATTTTCATTTTTTCATAATTAAAAAAATCTAATTTCATAATTTTCTTTCACAAGTTTTCTGTCCTCAAATTCCTGTGGCAAGCTGCATGTTGCCAAATATGCCAAGTGAAGAGCCAATGGTTGACTTGTGAACTGATTCTCCCACCTGAGCTGCAGATCTTTATAATATAACATGTGGAAAAATTCAAGGGGTTTGAGTACTTTGGCAATTTAACGCTTTTAGTACCACAACAAATGATTTGATCTTCTCTTCACTTAGCAGTCAGCCAAAGTTCCTAACAATTTTAAAAGCAAGAGGAAAATAAGATCAGAACTCTGCGTCTTAAGGGTGGTTTAGAGAGAATCTTTTTCTTTTTTCTTTTCTCCGGCTGTGAAAAAGATCAGGGAACAGGAAGTGCATATTCATCACACCAGCAGGTCAAGAACATTTGACTGGTCAGCTTTTAAAATGTTTGGTGCAGAGGTTAGCACATTCCAGTTTTCTCCGCAGTGTGGGAATTTATTTGGAGCAAATTTGGTAGGACTTATACCTCCTAATGTACAAATTACAGTTCCACTCATTCAAAAAAAATAAAAAATAATCACAAAAACTGTGCAAAAGTGAGATCCTACCAAGGAATTTTGTTTGCCAACATTTCCGAACCACACTCCTAAAATAACTGATTTCAAAAATGAGTGAAAACAACATGTCCCAGACTCCAACTTTGCTTTGACAAATTACAGTCTCTTTATTTTTTTATACTGCTATTAAATAGGCTTCCAAGATAAAAGCCCTATATTTGCTCACCACAAACAATTGGTTGGCAGTGCTAGAGCACAAATGAGGGTTGCTCCCAATTTAATCTGAGGGAAGAAAACAAATATTGACTAACAAGCAGTTTTGGAATTTACCATATTTACACTAGTAGTTACTTTAATCAGTCCAAATTATTTTATTAGCCATGTTTTAAGCTAAACTTTTCTGTGAGTTTACCCTCCAAAAGTTTCCTTCTCTCTGCAGTTTTTTTAATAGCCCTGAATAATTTAGGTTCTTAGATAAATTTGAATTCCTAAATAGAAAAGCAAAATGTTTTATTGCACTTGGGGCTTACATATCTGTTCAATATTATTTATATCTCCAAATAATCTCTGCTCTTGTCCATTCTCGAGTCTTTATCAGTGTATTATGGTTAGATTCATGTGTGCTGTAGTTACTAACTGTGTTAACATTACCAGTGAAAATTATTACTTTAATAAAAAAGAAAATTTAAATTGACATTTGTGGCAAATATAACACTATAAAATTCCTGAGTAATAAATTTGCTTTCTTTTAAAGCTACTCCCTAAAAGGGATTTTAATGAGTCTCAGATGTTCATAAATAAGAGTTTGTACAAGATTAGAGGACCTTTCAAAAATTGATGATGCAAGGGGAAAGATGCCCTAATCTTTTTTACCTTGAAGAAAAAAGAAAAAAAAAATAAGAAAACCTACTTTACCTTCATCCCCACATTTGTGTTGTGCGTGTCCACTCGTGCACGCAGGTCCTTGTTGGAGCGTTTGCCCAGAAATTCCTTGACAAATTTATTGGCATATTTCAGGTTGTCTCCACAGCCTCCCCACTGCCAGGCCTTGCGGTTCTCCAGGTCTGGGGCTTCGTCACACGTGCAGCGCTCCATACGTCCTGCACTGCACGCTTTGGCTAAGGCATGCGTTAGGCCCGCTGAGGAGATGGCATACAAGAAGGCTGTCTCTTTGAATCCTGGGGAAGCATTTTTAAAATAGAAATTATAGAATGTAATTTCATATATTAATAGTCAGAAATAAAGACATAGTATTTTTCAAAAGTTTACGAATTTCTTCATGTATGTGTTTAGAATTCAAGCAGGGTGCAATCTTTGGGTCAGTGTAGTCATGATCTAGTAACTTTCAAATTCAGAGTACAGACTTTTCAAGTGGTAAGTTAGGAGTATGAAGTAATATTCAATTAATCTCTACTTAATTTTAAACCATTTTGCAATCAGTCTCTTTCTTTTTTTTTTTTCTTTTTTTTGCAGTGGCACATTAGTATTAAAGTATTAAGTATTTGACTCATCAATTGAAGTTTTCACAAACAAAACTGTTAAACTGTGTCAAAGAATCTCTATTTGGTATAGAGTTACCCAGTTCAAGTTTAATCAGTCTGACAGATTTAGATTGGCAGCTATTGGTTAGCCACTTATGGTAAGCAACGGTTGTCAGCCAGACGAGAAATCTATTTAAGCCAACTCTGTCAACAGAGCAACTCAAGAGTTAGTTACTTTTTTACTTCAAAGTGAGAGTCTCAAACATTGACACTACAAGGCGTCATTTTAAATAATATACCTTCAGATCCAGGGCTCGTAATAATAACTCATACTTATTTCATCAGACGACGCCACATGCTGACAGCAACTAAATTACATTTAAAAAAAGACCTTGTGGCTGCAGATCTCTTTACTCACCTAACACACAAGAGTATTTTATCACGGCATGCTCTCATTTTGATAGAAGGACCAGTCAAGAAATCTTAGAGGACTTCATTTGTAGATGTTGAATGCATTTTTTTTTTCTTTACTTCTTTTGCAATTGGAACTGCAAAATTTTAGTGCCTTACTTCAATGGGAACTGACCATAACTAGAGTACTAGTCAGATATGGTGTGAACATTTGTGCAAGTGCCATTGCACATCATGCCGTTTTGTACAAGTGTGATCAATAATGAAGACCCACACTAATAATAGATTCTGGTTCTGACAAAGAGTATTCAGTGAAACCTTACTCTAAATTGCAGAATAAGAACATTGACCAGTTTTCAATGATACAGGGATCTGTCTGTCCATGTAATTACATCTTTAACTTTAAATATCTCCTACGTTGCAATGGAGTTTAATTTTACATACCTGTTATAAGCTCTCCCCTTGACTGTAAGTAGGAATTTGTATGTATAGATAATAAGAAAATAGTATGTTATAATTTGCTCTTACCTCTTTTTAATATGTTGGCGCGATGCCGACCCTCTAATGTGCAATTCCACCTCTCAAAGCGAAACTGATGCTGGCATTCTAAGGCACTCATAATTATGGCCTCCCTCAACGTATCCGCCACGCCCGGGTCTCGTCTGCACATCCTGCGCTGCTTCTTTTCCAGTTTGAGACGGTCACAAAGCTTGTAGTGGGCCCTACCCGTGCTCTCTTCTGGTAGAGAATTCAGTGGCAGAACAGACAATGGTTCATTACCGGTCAACCTGTAGGAAAAACACAATGTAGAGGGAACAGTGAGGGAACGCAGCAGCCACTTCAGATAAAGTTGAAAAGCCATACTGCAGAAACAGAACAGGAAACGTAATGCTCAAAGCTTAGTTAATGTTCAGGTAAAGTCAACTAGAACAAAGTTAATGTTCAGGGAAATTCTTCATTTGTTAGAGGTTTAAATAAATCTTGATACAGCATTGTCTGTGTAGGACAGCAGAGGAGGAAATGTTCTGCTTTTTTAATGAAGTTCCAGAAATTGGTCTCATTTGAAGTAATTGAAAACCACAAATACATTAACTTAATTATCTTAGAAATTAGAGATTTTTGAGAGATTTGATGTTAATCATTCAGTGACACATCATTGGAGAAGTCTTAGCATTTTAAAATTGACATTCCTCTGACCCAGAATGTCTTGAATAAGTTTACATTTACATACATCAATGAATTTTATTGAAAATCTAAATTATCAACCAAGTGAAATGGCATTAAGTGGTTTTGCAGTGGCCTACATACAAATTTGAGTGTGTATGCATTTCTATTTAGCTACCTACTTTTTATTTTCCTTTAGCCCTCCCACGGTCCTAATACAATGGGAGGTTTTTACCTTGTGCGTGGTCCCCGCTTTTATTAGGTTTTCAGAAACTGAGGCGCTGACGAGACAGCCACTTCCTGTTTTCTGACCGTGACATCTGCTGTGCTCTTTCTAAGAGTCGCACTAAGATGGTGGTGGGGTTAAACTGATGCACAAAGGAAAATTCAGTGCCACCCGTTCCCTTAAGAAATCCACAAAGAGAACTCATATAATATGAGCTTAATCTTAATTTGAAACCGTTTGGTTTCAGGATCATAATTGAACTTACGGGTTTTTCTGGAAAGCTATAGTCAGAGTTTATGGGTAGATGAATGGAGATAAATACAGGGCAATCCTGGAGGAAAAAACTGCCAAAGGGGTTGGTGACTTGAGACAGACAGAAGTTTACTTTTCAGCAGGATAGTAAACCACACATAAAACTTGAGCAACAATTAAATTATTTAGATCACAGTATATTAATTGTGTTTTGGCCCACTCAAAGTCCTGACCTAAATGGTAATTAGACTGAACTTACATAGCAATTTTCCAGTTATATTGAGAGGTCAAAGCACTTTGCACAAGAGCCACGTTCACCCATTCACACTCACAAATCATAGGCATCTTGGGATTAACGACTTGCCGAAGATTAGAGGAGAAAGATGGAATTGAACCTGCAGCCTTCTGATTGGAAGACAGCTACACTGATTTTGACAGATGTTAAAAAGAAGAATAGCTATTAAATTCAGTCTCCAAGACATGCCCAAAATGGCAATACAAAAATACAATGCAAAAAAGCATGCTACGCTTTTTGGATTTTTATATGCAAACATGTTTATAAAATCTTGGAATAATTTTGTTCCACTAAGTGAAAATTCAGACATTTTTGTTGGTGTATGACATACAATCCAAATGAAATCCACTAACATTTGTGACTTGTGAAATGTGAAATGACAAAGTGACAAAAACATTTAAGGTGGATGAGTCCTTTTGCAAAGCACTGTTTAACAGGCAAATGTTTAAAATCTCAAAGCATAGAATGAGAACATGTGGTAAACTTACATGTCTTTTGTCAGTTTATATAAAAGGGAGCCATCTGCACATTTTAATCCACTGCCGCACAACTGGCAAAACCTATGACCAGTCATCTCAGATTGTGATAGGAAAAGCAGTGTTACTTTTGTAAACACACATGGGGTACATTATCAGTACATGTGACCACTTAATGCTGCACATTCAAAGAATGACCGTTTGCAGTTCTTTATAATCCATAAAATGTTTAAAAAATCTGCTGTGCATAATAATTTGGAACAGTGCATTTTGAATTTTTTATTTTTGAAAAATAATACTGTTCTCATGGGAAGCTTTGTTCAGTAAAATTAGATTTATACTGTAATAGTTCATGACTTGAAAATTATACTGACAAATGGTCATTTGCATTGACCATTTAAGAAAATCAGAGAAAATATCACTTGCGTAATAATGTTTGAACATGGTGTAGTAATAGTCTTTGAACAGAACCTCACTTGAAACAAACTTAACTATCCTTTAGAATTTTATAGTGATCTGTAAACTGATTAAAAGATTAACTAAATAACCTTCGAGACTCTTCATCCTTACAAAAAAAAATGTTTCCTTGTTTTCACATCTTAAGGCAAACAAATAATCTTCATTTCTCCTACCAACCCATCTCTTAAAAGTTCTACACACAAAAATCATTCATTATCACAGATTAGTTATCACAGCAAATGGGAATACTGCCACAAACTGTATTAAAATAAAACTATTCTTTCTAAGGTGTCATGCACTTGCCAAGTATCCGCATTGACCATTGCGGATACTTGCTAGGTAGCAATCCAGAGCCAGGACTGGTAAATGGAAATCTGTATGGCTTCCCCTTTAAGCACTGTATTGCTTGTCAGAGAGAAATCTGTCACTGCTCACATTCAGTGCAGCCTGTAACATAAGGTCACAGGAGTCCCTCAGCAAGAGATTTGTTTTATTAAGTCCAATAACTGACTGAACAGGCTGAAATGTTTCCCCTTCAGTCCTCAGTGCCACATCGTTGGACTTTAATGGGTCACAGATGCTTCAGTTTGGGATTTGTTTTAATGGCGCTCATAATGTTCATCAGTCAGAGCAGTCAAGTTTGAGATGAGTCAGAAAGTCTTGCTTAAACAGGACATGAAATTATTTACTTTTTTAAGTGCATCTGCCTTATTTTACATCTCCTCTAACCACAATTAATTTAACCTTTTCAAAAGATTATCACTTTGTAGAAAAAATGCTATAACATTGCCCCAAAATTGTAAACAAAAATCACATAAAAAAACAGAAAAGCAAAAACTATCTCCATTCAGCTGAGATTAACTGGTTAATCAGTCAGGCTGTCTATGTTGGTCTGCGGTTGGCTAAACAGTAACTTGTGATTTGTTAAAAGGATAAATTAACATGAAAAGACACAGAAGAACACAAAAGAATGTCCAAGTACATAAAATTACAATATTAGTAAGTAAGACATCACAGATGAAATAATACATAAACACATAAGAAAATTTTTCAAATCAATACAACAAAAACAATTAAATACATATGAAATGATTATAAATTTGTACTATTTACAGGTGAAAAACAATTCTAGTATCAGATAGTAGTCTTGATGAACTACAATATTACAACTTAACCAAAGCAAATTTTTCTCAAAAATAGCATCTATTGTAACATGTTTTGTTTTTGTAACATGCATTGTAACAAAAACAAAAAAAACTGACACTGAGAGGATTCAACTGTTATATTGATTCTTGTTTGAAGCAAAAAGATGGACTTAGCAAAGCTCGAAGAAGTTTATTAATAGTATGATTTTACTACTGTCTACCGTCTCTTTTTGATAAAAGCATACTTTAGGCAAAATTGATATGAGGGCAAAGGGTCCTGGAAGAGGGAGCAGTTGTTGATATCTCTAGAGAAGAAAGTACTGGCCAGCTTCCTCACTTGTGCAATGTTTCCGCTCTGTGATAGCAGTCAAATAATATCATAAGCACACAATGGGGCAGTTCCCTCAAATGTTTAGACACAAACCAAACTAAAACACAAAGCCTTACTATACTGACACAAAGCATTAAAAGTAAAGCTTGCATCTTGAGTGAAAATGGAAAACTGCTGAAAATTAAAGATAATATTTTCTCTAGGAGCAGGACCGCAACTCCTGCTGTCAGACAGAAGGTCAGACATTCCAACAAGATGATGTACCAAAAGAGTATCAATCTGTTGTTTTCAATGAGGAAGGAACTCATTCAACTCACTTTGGGAACAACAGAATTGCAAAAATATTTAGTAGCTGATTCACAAATATCTAATCAGAGTTCAGAGAAAAGGGAATCCTTGGTGACTTTACATCCTTTTAATTAAGTGAGGAAGTCTCATATATGAGGGATGAAAAAAAATTTTTAAAAACAATCAATGGCTGCTTGAAAACTAATCAGCTATTCAGATAATATGGTTCAAAAAAATCAATTATGAGAGAGCGGTAGAAATTACTTTCAAAACTATAACTTGAAACAACATGGTTCTTCCTTCTGAGAGCCTTTCGGTTTTTATCCACTGAGCCCAACGTGAATATTTCCTAAAGTTCAACTGCTGCCTGTATGACAGTTAACCCAGATCCAAGATTCAATAGATCATTGCTTAAACCAATTGGACAAACAAAATTAAAAAAGTATGGTAGTCATCTCCCATTTCTCAATCAAGGGAAATGGTCAACATATACCATGTTCTGCATGGAATTTGCATGCCATTTCTCTGCATGTATTGGCTCTTTCTGGGTCCTCCTGCTTAGGGTCCAAAAAGTAGTGTGCAACTGGTCACAAGTTTCCATTGTGTCTGCATGTCTGTGTGTGTGCGCATAGTTCATTTCATTGTAAAAGACTGGTGAACTGTCCAGGTGTACCACAACTATGCTCTATTAAGCACTGGAGACAAAGAATACATCAGGTTCAGAAATTTCCATTTAACTTTGGCATTATTAAGTCCATGACAAAGCCATTCCTGCATTTAAATTGTGTATTCCTTTTGCCTCTCTTCCTCATAGAAAGGACCCCTGACCCAACGCTTCTTTTTCCCCAAAGCCCCCCTTATTTCTTCCAATGATAGGTTTTACTTTGTCTATTTTGGGGACAAAGTTATAAGATCATTTCTGTAAAGAAGCACATTAATCTTTGATTTTTATTTCCCATGGAACACAACTGACTCAGTGCTTCAGTGTTTAGCTGTGTCTCTTTTCAGGATGTAGCCATTGGCAAAGCCATATCTGCCATTGACCACATGTACTTTTTTTGTTCTTTATTAGAAAGTACTTCTTGTCCTCTCAAGCCCCAGCTCTTCATGTCTGATGGTCAGATACGTGCAGCCTGGTTCAAATGGACTTTTGTTCCTTTTAAAAATCCTTCAACTGTCATCACATGCCTGTTAAGGAAGAGAATATCTTTTTCCAAATAATATTACATAATCAACTGAATTTGTGCTGTATGAAAATTATAATTGATCTGGTCTGTACAGATCCGAATATGTCACCCAGCACAGGATGGCAATTGATATGAATTGGATTTGATAATATATCAAAAAAATTAGACAGACCCTTTTCACTTCCTCCTCACTTTCAGTAGCCAAGCTGCAGCACGCAACTTCTGGGCAAAAAGAGGGGTTCTGCCCATGAAAGACACTTCATTGTATGACACATAAAATATTAGATCGAGGCCAAACAAAATTGACCTGACACATTGGTTTCTGAAGCTAAATATATCAAGACATGCATCAACTTTAGAAAAACCACTAAATATAAATGTCATAATATATGACAAGTAGGCACATTAGGAAACATAGCTAATTATAGAACAAAGTTGGTTGCATTAGAAGTTCAACAAACAGAAACTACTTTTACAGGATGAACATGTTGAATTAAAGAATGTGTTTTCATCTCATGCACCATTTTCTGAAGGTGTTTTTGTTTGAGGTGTTGGCACAGCAACAGTGGGTACCCATGGAACATAACACCAACATATAAAACTCATTATAATCCTATGTGAAGTTCTCACTGATGTTTGCTCAGCTTTGCTTTTTCCACTCACACACATGCTACTCTATACACTTCTCACAGACATTGCTGACATACTCTCACGGTGCACCTCCTCCACTGTCTTTTCACTTAGTAACACAGGAGTTTGTTTAGTCCCTTCTCTCTACCTGTCAGCGCCTCCCATTGCCCGTGACATATTTACTTTATATACATTTTCCATTGCAGCCAGTTCAAAAAACAGCTCATTTCACATAGCGGAGCCTCAAAGTCAGTCCCTCGAGGAAATTATTGACCAGCTCTCTGAATTTCACCATCATCGCTCCCTCTTATGGCTTCACACTACAGTCCTGCGAGTGACCCTCAGCTGGTCCTGCTGCAAATTCTTCATTAGTCATGTAAATAGAACAGAAAATATACTAAACATTGTAGAAAAAAATGACTAATATAGTGCAGTTTTCTGTGTGTGCATTAAATCCAAAAGTTTGGAGAAATGCAAGTTGAAACTTCGTGTCTTAAACCAGTCATCTGTCATCTATACAAAGGACCGCTGAGAAATTCAAATCAGATTATTTGTAAAACAAGACAATTGTTAGGATATTTCAGGGATATGTCTTTTTTTTCTTTTTGCAGCTCGCATCCAGTGTCCATTTATGCAACAGTAATGCTGCCTTATTTTTTCTGCAGTGTGCTTGTATCTATGTGCACATGCATGTGGGCCCCAATGACCTTAAGTCAACACCTATATGAGTCTGTAGTGGCTGAACGTGCCCAGACAGAAAAAGCACAAAAGCCACAATTTCTCCATCAGTCTGAACTTGCAGGTTGTGTGGTCTTATGTCTCCAACATCATAACCAACCCCCTCCCACTCCTTAAGCTTCCCCCCTACTTTCCAAACTTCCTCTATTCCCACTGGTCAATATCTCTAAACGGATGTCAATCACTCGGCCCAGCTGTTTGCTTAAAACAAAGCGTCCTCTAGACAAAACCACTGCTGTACGAGAACATAACCCACAGAAGACAGTGACAGACACGGACATGTGTCCTGGAATAGTCTAACTGTCATGAAGACAAACTACCCTGCTCACTTGAGGCTAATCTGTGTGTAATAAATACAAGAGATATTAATCATTAAATTATATACTGAGGTCTGTAGAAAGTTTATCTTGTTAGGACAGATATATTTTTTCCTTCCTTTAACCTTTTCTTACTGCCGTCTCAGCCGTTAAAATGCCCCCTTTTTTTTTTTTTTTGTGGCAAAGTTACATACTTTTCCTCAGAACTCTTGGATGAACTTCAGACCACCCGGTCCAACTCCCATCTGGTATATCACAGCATAGGCCATGCTAAAGGTAGGAGCAATGTGAGCGTGTGTGGCGTTTTCCCACTGGCCCACTCTATTCTCTGGCTGACAAAGTGCTCCATAGCTTAGACCTAAATAATTGGAGAAACCATGAATCAGTGTCGAATGACTCTCTGGGTCAGGCAGTCTCAAGACTATTGTCCACCTCCATGAAGTTTATGTAAGAATAAATCCTACACTAGCCACTTCTCTCCATGGTGATATTGATCATTGTCCTAATTGTTAAAAAAATAGGAAAAATATACATAAGGCTAGAATTAGATTAGTCCCTGGCTGACATAAGCAGCAGGGGGTCGCACACTGCTGTGACATAATGAAAAAGACTTTCAAAACGTAGTAATGCTGGTATTGGAATTATGAATTTGCTATTGGTTGAGTAATGACTCCTTCTGTGGAAATGTCATGAAATACTTAAGAGTCCTGATTTTCCAGTGTTTGAGGGGAAGTTGATTGTCTTCTATGACTTAACAGGATATGACCTAAAGTTATGTCACTTTGTCCTGTTGTGGTCACTTACACAGAGACAAATAAAGTATGTTGGAAAACACCCACACACTGACTGATGGGGTTTGGTACATGAACATGTCTTCTAAAAATATTTTTAATTTGAAAATGAGATGCCTAATATTCATAAAGTGCTTTGTGATGGCCCAATAGTTGGACAACAAAGGTTGGGTTTGGGAATGGGAGTGGGACTATGGAGCATGATAAGAGGTTTAACTGCTATGTGAGAACTCAATGCGGCTAAGGTCAGCAGCTCAGTTGCAGTCACTGTGTGACTGGCACAGATTGGGTGTGCAGCAGTGTCCGCATGACTCCCCTGATCTAGCCCACGGCATGGCACAGAGCAGCCCTGTACCAGCGCACCAACACCCCAAACACCTTCAGGCACACAAACTTGGCTCCGACATGAGCACAGATTGCAGGTGTTTGGTAAGAACAATACTAAGACTACAAATATCATGCTTGTAGTTTATAGTTTTGATTATTGGATTTTAACTGAACATCTAACATATAACTGTTATTTCTAAACAAGCAGTTTGATGGTTTGTAAATGACTTTGTATGTAGTATAGTTAGAGTTGGGGACATATTACTAATTAATAAGGAGGTTCTACAAGGTTTAATTTTCAGCCCATAGTTGCTTATTAAATATATACAGATCAATTTTATTTCAGTGATTTAATACTCAGTGCCTACTGCTTCAAAGGCTTTGGGGGTCTCCAATACTGTACAATAACAGCTCTGTCTCCTACAACTTGTTTTAAATGCAGACAAAACAATTTTTTTTTTCACAAATTGAAAGAGCAAGGTTGGCACTGTCTAAGAGAATATAAGAAATGATCAACAGTCAGTGTCTCCTTCTAATTATTTTTTATTAATAAAAACTTGTCTCTAAAGACCGTCTACTCAATAACTCAAGTATTTATTAGGATTGTATTAAGAGGACCAAGTCCTGATTTTCCTTTTAAAGTAAAATGAAAACTAGTTGAGTCAATCCTTCTGCCCATTACCGGCTATGAAGTTAAACTGCAAATAAATGCATCTTGTCCGCATATTAGAAAGCTTATATCACAGGTCAATGAGCTTGGTATTCTCATTACTAAACATAAACATTAACATTACATAAACTGATCAAGTACTCGTATTAATTTACATACAAAGCCATTTTGGGTAAAAGTCTTCTGACTGATCTTTCATAATGATGAAAATCAGCAAATTATGAACTTTAATAGACAACACAGTTTACAATGATGTTTCCAAGAGCATAACTGAACTGGAAAAGAAGGGTTTATGGATATACTGTATAATCTAAAATAATTAGAATCAGCTAATTAAATATATTCAACTGATTGATTATGAACTAATTTAGGCTAACCTTCCCATGGTCGTAAGAGACAGGGGTCATTTAGACCCTGTGGGTTTTTTACTATGAGTGTGGTCCGGCAAGGTCTGCGCGTTTGAGAGTTTTGTTTGTGTGGTTTCGGAAATTGACAGTCTAACAGGACAGCCCCCACGCTCCCTCTGTTCGACAGTGAAATTTTCCGAGCTCCTTCTGAGCGTCATGCCAAGATCATATGAGGGTTAAAAGAACTTTAGTTAGGTGTTTGTTTGTTTGTTTTTTCCCTGGTACCTTGTTTTCTTCTGTATGCAAGTGTCAATTTTAGTTCTGTTCTGTTTTTTCTGTAAATAAATTCTTATAAACTAATTTCAAACAGTTCAGTCACAAACACCAACCCCTGTTTCTGCCTATTTTTTAATTTTCAGGGTAGTTTTCTTTGAATTTTCTGTTCCCACACTTATGTATTTTGTGGTCTGCCTATGTTTTCATTTAACATTTTTCCCAATTTTATTTGTACTTGCTCCAGATTTTAGACACACTGACACTGTTGAGTCAGCTTGTTGAAGGGGATTTTTCATATCCCCTTCAACAGAAGGAGATATAATCCTTTCCATTGTTTCATCTGACCGTTCTCTTGTTAGGGACATATTCTCTGTTTGGTATTAAAATTTGGTTTAAAAAAAAAAGATTACTAGATTTTTTCTTACTTTTTTCTTATCTTGATGTGAAAATTAGGTCAATTATGTCATTTAATGCATCGTGTTTAATAGAATATGAGGCATGTTTAACATGTTTTATGTTCAATAAAAATGTTTTGTGTCATTTTAGCAATCAATTGACTAAGAGAAGAATTTGCATGCTCTTAGAAGGAAATTTCAAGTTTGAAATATGCAATCCTTACTAACCAATAAATAAACTATGTTTAGATTCTGTGGAAGATAATGAACCATGAAACTTTCATCCTTAAATTTTCTTTTGATAAGAGGATGGTAAAAAGGAGCGACCCGCTACAATAGAAACACCATAAGCCATGTTTAATATGAGGACGAATAATTTGTGCTTATTTTGCAGCCATAGAAAAAAGGGCTCTCGCAAGTCATAGTTAAAATAAAATAATTAAATAAAGAGCCAAGTCAATGTCAACTATTCAGCTTAGAAAAATCCATGACACTGTAATTCAGATCATCTGTCAAAACACTGTAGCCTCTAATTCACGCTTTCAGTACAAAATGTAATGTAATTTGTACTGAAATATGATGAAAATTTATATTTCATCAGTTGTGGAAATAACTGATGAGAAATGTGAATCCAATCCAAACTTCTTTTTACTTTAAGGTATGTATTTTTTTAATATTGGTTTTGTCAATCAAACATTTTTAATGGTGCTCATGAAGCCCATGAAGGGGTTCCACAAAGTTCAATTCTTGGTTCACTATTGTTTTCTTTATGCATAAACAAACTGAAAGAGCAGTTCATACTCAAAATATCACTTTTGTGCTAAAGACAAAGCAAATTATTGTTCTACAATATATAACTTCTTAAAGAAATAACCCTGATAAGAAAATATGTAAATAATCAAAACCTCCTAATACCATTTCAGTTTTGTTAATAAATTAACCTTGATCCAGCAAGTCAATAGGGATTTCTGCAATATTTAGTTCAATACCGTTTTATAGATAAATTCTTTAAAAAAAAAAAACAAAGAATCTATGGCAGAGCATTCCATACTCATTAATTTTCTACAGTCATTTAGCAAGTTTGTAAAATAGTTCCACTGGGTTCAGTTTTTCTGTTTACATAAATAAACTGGGAGAGAGCAATCTCTTTTTTGGTCAATCAATAAACCTCAATTCATGTTACATATGTATTCAATTACCACTGACTGTAAATGAAAAGACTGAGAAAAACCTCACCTGTGGTTAGATGATGGAAAACACTGGACATAGTGGCCACTCTAACAAGCATCATTTAATCAATGTCTTACCACTAAGTGTGTCTTGAATCTATTAGTTTTCCAGCTGCAAAGGTGATTTGATTTTTGTTTTACGACCAGTAGGTTTCCTTCACTTCTCTTTTAAACTATCAACTAATACAGCAGGCTTTTGTCACCAGACTGGAACATCCATCTTTTTATAATCAGATATGCATTATAGCTGCGGTCTCTTCTGCATTCCGATGGGACTGGAGCTGTAGGATGTGAGCATGCCAAACACAATTTAAAACCCTGGTCAAACCATGTAATCTTCAAAAATATCCTGTACATCCATGTTATTTTACACTGAAAGTTCCTTAGCAAATCACTACAAAGAACACTGAGGCCTTTATAATAAGGTGTAGCAACTTTTTTGTCATTTACTTTGTTTTATTAGATGTATGAGCCAGCTTGTAGTCATCTATGGCCATATTTCTTCTCAAATCCATCTAGGAAAATGTTCCTGACTGGTGATCCTCCTGTATACTAAGACTTATCATGGGTGTAGCAGAATTTTCCATGTGGATGAACAACAGGATTCAAAAGAAATTATGGCTTGGCCCAAATCTGAATGTTTTAAAACAGAAGTAAAAAAAGGGAGCTTTGCTTTCTTTGCGAGAAAGCATATGATCATTTATGCAAGCTTGGAGGTTTGCATAACCTCACTTCCACTGCCAAAGAATGGGTGTAAAGAGAAACCTATTGACTTGGCTCTCTCTAAAGTGATACCCTTAGAGGTGTGGCTGTAGCCACAGGATATCCTATGAAGTTGGGAAATCCCTCTATCAATGGTACTCCATGCGCTTGCTGCACAGCAGGGCTAATCAGTGTTTAAGGCTTGGTAATGAGACGCCTGCCACCGCTCTTGGCTAGGCAATGGCAACCTGGGCCCATACCAGTTCTGCTGCTTCTAATAAGAGGTAATCACACAGGAGCGCCCCATAAACTGCTGCAGAGATGGTGGTTACAGCAAGATGCTTTAAAATTAATTCTAAGATTTCTGAGCCATGCCAAAGAGGTTTCTTTAAAAATATGCACCACAGCAGGATCCAGTAGAAGATCCAAAGATGAAAAACAGTACTGACTGAAGTATGCACAGTGCTTATGTCCGTGAAAAGGTTTTACATTTTTGACACATTATAACCAAAATTGTACATGTATTTTGTTTAAATTGTACTTGTCAGACTAACTCAAAGTAGTGTATAACTGTGAAGTGGTTGAAAAGAATGGGTTTCAAAATAAATTTAAAAAAATAAAAATAAATTTCTAGAAAGTGCAATGGCCTTCTGAAAACACTGAATCACTAAATTGCATTCTCTTGTGTGCAGCCTGATAAAAACCAGCCCACTTTTCTGCACTTTGCTTCATATTCTCATGAGAAACAATTGCTTGCTGTGTGCGTGGATTTTGTTAAAATGTAAATTTAACCCAGTTGCTAATGTTTGTCCATGACTTATGTAATGCACCAGTTCGACACTATGAAGCTTACCAGAAATCGCCTGCATTGTAAACAACCATCATCCACAGTGAAGAGAGAAGTGCAGAGCTGAACGAGATGGCTGTTAATGGTAATTCAATATTTGCCAGCGTCGCCAAAATGGACTGAATGGCTTCGATCACTTCCTCCACTGTCGTTACTAAGACTATAGGCAGACTACAATTCTAATTCAACTCATGAAAATCAACGTCATTGATTATAACGTCTGTCTCTTCACTGATTTGCCTGGTTGAAATTCTACCAGAGAAATCCTGTGAAGAAAGATTTGAATTGAGCAGAATTGTGCTGGAAGGCAATGGCTGGGCTAACTTGTATGCGATTTAATTTCAGAATAAATCCAACTGTTCTGTGAAGGCTTCAAATGTTTGCTAGAGGATAGCTTAAAACGAAGTTACGCAATAAAATCCCAAGCTATGAGCCTTGTTTAAGTCATTCAAAATAGAAATAACAAGGTACAAATGCAAACCTGCCAAGAGATTTCAGTCCAACTAAAGTGACAAGATGAGAAATGAGATCAACAAGAAAATCAACCAAAATTTCCACTGTAACTCTGGAGGAGCTGCAGACACCCACAGCTCTGGTGAAACAATCTGCCAATACAACTACTACCTATCTTGTACTGTAGAAATCTGGTCTTTATGGAAGAGTTCCAGGAAGTAAGTTATTATCAAACGAGCTATAGTCAGGGAACAAAAATTTAAAAACTAAAATTGCACATAACCCTGAATGCATCAATCTCACTTCCACACATAGTGGTGGCAGCCTCATTCCATGGTGATATCTTTATTAACCAGTGACTGGGAAGTTGATCAATATTGATAGGTAGATTTATTGACAGAAATATTGATTTAAATACAAGGCAGCACTTTTGGAGGTTGCAAAAAAAAAAAAACTTGATACTGTAAACCATAAGTTCAAATTTCACCAGAACGAAGGCTCTAGACATACACCCAGAGCTACAGTGAAAGAGATTAGATGAAGAAGTAGTAATGTTTTACTATTTGCAAGCTACAATACTAAACTGAATCTAATTGAGAATATGTGGCAAGGCTTGAAAATTGCTGTTCCCTGACACTTTCCATGCAATCTGACAGAGCTTGAGCTGTTTTACAAAGAATGATTAAATATGTTGACGAGACATACCCTAAAAATCTTGAAACACTAACTGAACCAAAAGGTGGTACTACAAAGGGATGAATACACATTCTCCATACAAATAAAAGTTTTGAAATTTTTATTTGAAAACATGTTAAAAATACCCATCATTTTCTTTCCATTTCACAATTACGCAGTCACCAAAATCTCAATTAATTCAAGATTTTGTTTTAATGTGATTAAAATGTGGAAAGTTCAACGGATATAAGTAATTTTGGAAACCAATGTAGAAAAAAAGCTCAATAAATTGGTACTCAACTCATTTGTTCTGCTATTTTTGTGCCTCTTGCTTATCACTTTTATTGGCCTACTGCAAAACAAAAACAAAAAGAAAAAAAAACGGTTTGTCCTAAAGCACAACAATGCAGCTTGAGTAGCAAACTGATAACAGATATGGTAGCAATTTAACATCAACTACTACGCTAGCATCTTTCCGGATGGTGGGGTGTCTAATTGGTAGATTCCAGTTGCATGACTGTGGGCAGGCTTCCTGTATATGTCGCACACGACAAACTAAATTAAACAGAAAAAAAGGGAAAAAAATTCTTGACTCAGTCTGAGGACCCACATTCGGCAGAGTTAACAAGACCACAGAATTACATGCCTTATACAAACACTCAGATTTAAGCCAACAGAGGTACCTCAGGGAGCAGACATGGGTCTAAAATTTAAGAAAATAACTCATCAACGTCATGTAATTTTCAGCTGAAGGAGTTTCTTTAACTTTTCCCATTCAATCTGTAATGATAACTGAGCAGCAGATAGGCACCTGCCACAACAAGCTGAAGGGACACACACACACAAAAAGGGCTTGCATTCTTGTGGCAAAGAATGACAATTTATGTGGGTGCTCGACTACGCCAGGAATCCCACCCCGCCCTCTGGTGAGTGCACTATGGGCAGGAGAGATTGTGTTTATGTTACACTTACGCTCCACCGCACTCTGGAAATTGGGTATGCAACATTGACTATTTTCAGTAAATCAGTACCCAGGAGGCCCTAGGAAGACTCACACTCATGGAATATTTATTTGAACAGGTTTGTGTTTGCGTGCGTCCTCCCGAGTTAAGGCCGCAACATTGCTGGTGTCAGGTTTCTGAAAACCTTGCCACGAGGCAGTCACACTTTGAATCTGAGTCACCTGTTCAGGCAGTTTCGGTATGCTTGGCAGTACTCAATCGCATTCTCCTCTGACTGGGCTGCGTAATAATAAATCTGAAATATGATAACACCACATGCCCCCCACATGACAGAGAACAGAGCTAGAAACAAGTGCTAATTGAATGAGTCAACATGCATTGTCATTATGACCATCAGGGCTGGTGCAGATGCCACTTTGGCACATCATTTTCAAAACACATCACCTGCCAACGTCAACAATGGCAACAGTCAGGAAGTCAGGAACAGAAAGCAGAGTTGCATTTGTTTCTTCTAATGTGCTACAGATGCAAACTGAACCTAAACACCAAATCAGAGATAGGAAAAGCAACCGATGTGCATTACAGACATGCTTTTCCTTAGGAGTTTCTCCCATCAGAGACTTTATTGTAGTTTACAACAACTTGAAAATTGTTATAAACACTACGAGTGGCAATATTTCAATTTAATATTTATGTTTAAATTTGGGTTTAAAGGAATTATGCAAAAAAGAAAACCAAACATTTAAAAAGTAGGTTTCCTGCTCTGCAAAATTATTTTATGGAAAGACAAAACCCCACTTCAGCTGGTGAAAATGTCTCACATTTGAGTCTTACAGCCCCTTAGGGGGTAATTTTTTTTGGTCTCTTGCAGATTCACCACAGTTCACGGACCACCTAATACCTCTGGATCCTGCACATCCATACCTACCATAAATTTGACTATGCTGGAAACGCCTCAGGTGTCATCACTCTGCAGTCTCTAACCATTTGTCTCTGTGTCTGGAGAGCACTAACGACACCCATGAGGAATTTTTGCTAAGAAGAACAAAACAAAACAGGCAGGTAGCTCTTGGTTCATTACAGTGCAAAATCTTTTCAGATTAGTTACAGGTGAAACATGACAATTGGCCAAGTGGACCTCATTTTAATGGCCTTATCAGAACCGCAGTTAGTCTGAGGAATAAGTGAACTCAGCTACTGCACAAGTTCCCAAAACCTGCCATGTCCCCTTCAAAAGAGCTTCTAATTTTTACACAAAAGAATAATTTTACATTTTACTGGATAATTTGATTTTATTTTTTTTTTTTTTAAGTTTTGATCATGTTTCAGATTTGTTTAGAGTTTCAAATGGACTAATTAATTCTTCTGAGTGTACACTGAAACTACTGTCAGTTAAATTGGTAAAGATAGACAAAGGATGCACAACTTTTTTAATAGTTGTAACTAGAGGGCCAAAATATCTGTCTTTATTTTAGAACATACCATTTCAGTGGGTCTTTAACTTAGGTCCTTATGGGCCGGAGTCCTGCAATTTTTTGATGAGTCTCTGGTCCAACACACTTTAATCAAATGGCTGATTTACCTGCTTAGTACACAGACAAGTTCTCCAGAGTCCTGCTACTGTCCTCATTATTTCACTCAGGTGTGTTGAAGTGGAGCCACATCTAAAAGTTGCAGAACATCGGCCTTCAATGACTGGAGCTGAAGACCCCTGGTCTAAAGTTTTGCACTGTTCACTCTCAAATCGCTGTCATCATGACTGAAAAAGAAGAAGAAGAAAAAAAGTCTTGCTTCCTTGAAAATATGCTCTGTCCTCACTTAAAACTATATTTCTACACTGAGTTTGAACACCTCTTGCACAAGTAATCTCTTTTTTGTTTGGATTCTTCTCTTCTAACTTAAACCTCCTTGTTCATGATGCAAACCTGCTTGCACCGATTTGTCCTCTCTGATAGTGGTTTCTTTTTGCTCGTGCCAATCAGATGGGTTAGGGTAAGTGTGTAACCATGACATCATTGCCTTCTTTAGCAGTGAGTTCATGGTATTCAGAGAGTTCATTCCAAATTATGGCAAAATGTCTGAATTTAACTATACACTGAAATAAGGACTTCTGACTTCTGATACAGTTAAACATAGTGTAAACCAAAGGGGAAAAAAACAACTTCTCCCTGTAGAGGGCTCTATAGACCTCACCTGAAATTTACTGACAACAAATGACAAGTGGAGGAGTGTCTGGTCAGGTTTTAGTTTGGAAAACAAATAGATGAAGGTATGTTCCTGGCTCTCCAGTAGAATAATGCTGTAAATCACCAAGCTGTTTTGGATCATTAGCGCTTTTCAGATTGCATTTCTAAGCCACCTGGGATCAATGTTTCTAAGTAATTAGTAATAGTAAAAAAAAAAGAAAAGAAAAAGAAAGACACTGCTCTAGTTGAAGTGCAGGACATGTTTGTCTTAAAAGTATATTTAAGAAATCTGATGTTGGTTAAGTAACAACTCATCAACTTGTGTTAAATATTCATTGCTCAAAGCAATTAGGGACAAACAGTATAAAAGGGATGTTAGAGGTGCTGAAGTGGTGTGTGTGTGGGTGTGCTCTCATTATTTTGTACCATTGTAATTTTTGGTCATTTTATACCACTATTTTCAGCTACAAAGGGAGCTGTCTGCTGTGGGATATTTCATGCCAGCCATGCATGAAGATGTACCCACCAGGGGGGCATTATGTACCTGCAAACAATCAACAGATGTAACTTCTCATAGTCTACTGTATGAAAATGTATTTTTATAAATCTAAATAAATAGTGTCCACCAACTTAAGGACGCTTAGACCTATTTTGATTGGTTCAGGGGTCCTTAAAATTTTAGAATTTTTCATGATTTATAAAAATACTTAATTTACAATGAAATAAACTGACCAATGGTAATAAAATGATTGCATGTTTTGACATGCAAACTGTAAGTATAGAAATGGCAGTTTGTAGATCGGGATGGTGGTTGATGGGCAGATCTCAAAGCGCCCCCCCAAGTCATTTTCTGCCCAGGGCTCTATAAAATATTGGGTCAGCTCTGTCTGAAAGTAAACATTAAGATAATGAAACTGTAAAAAAGGAGCATTAATTGCATTGAAGTAAAAGTTGTTAGTTACATCTAAAACCCAAGGCATTCACTGACCCCCCTCACCACCAAAGCCCCTCAAAATTAAACATTATTGTAGGTATCACATGAGTCATGAAGAGTTCAGAATTGCAAATTAATACCCCAACACGTGTTCCAAATGTTTCAATTTGACCGGGGCAGTAGAGAAAAAGCGGGGGTCGGAGAGGGGGGGGGGATCTCACCATAGCTCTGCGATGTTTATGCTGGATGGGGGGAAATTTCTGTGCAAGCTGAGCAGACGATTCGGCCACCGGTTCAGTTCAGTCAGATTGCTTTATTGTTACCAGCTGTTGGGTCTGAGGCGCACACAACTCACCTTTCGCTCCGCGCGGCTGCGTCTCGGAGTCGACTCAGGATGCGATTTTACAAACGCTTCAGCAAAACAATCAGCTGACCGCTACCTGCCATTCAGCTGACGCTCAAAGAGTAACTTTACAGTGGGTGCTGGCTCAATTGTCGGGGGAAAGAATGGGGGTGAACTATAGCCTCAGCCAACATTACTCCGAGGTTGCGTGTCGACCTTTAATAGACGCTGCTGTGCTGATAGTTGCCCCCTGCTCCCTGAAACTGCAGACAACCTGCTGCAGACACCAGCTGCGAGGCCTCACAGTGACACTTCTCTGGCCCTTCATGCTCTTAGAATCGCAACAAATCACTGTCATGTATACAGTGCAATTTCTAAACTGAGCAAACCGTTGTTATCAAAAGGTAAAAAATATATATAAATAAATACCTGCTTTGTTATTCAGGAAGCAAAGAAATCAATGAAAGCAGCATCACAGCCCTATACACTTACTTGCGTGTGCGTGTGTGTGCATCAGCTCTTACCCGAAGTAAGCTGTGGTTGGTCCAGGCAAGCTGAGAAGATGCACTATAACTGTGAACGATAACCATCCCAGGAGTAGGTGTCCATCCAGCATTTTGCTGCGGCTCCAGGGCAGATCATTTCGTTTCTCCTGAGTAGCTGTGTAAAATCCCTTGTTGTAAGCTCAACACTTCTTATACAGAGAGGCGCTGCGCTCCTCCCATGAACAGAGAGAGAGGGGGGAGAGAGGAGAGAGAGAGGCATGGCAATACTGCACTGATTCACAATTCCCTCTCAGGTTTCGCTGAGATTATTCATCTCTCGGTTTGACTTAATGTATGATTAGTGCGACAGCTTCCTCTCTGTGGGACTTTTTAAGCTCTGCACAGTTGAGTTTGATGACTTATGTCAGGCTGAGATTAACTGGACTGTTAGATAAAATGCTTTCAGTCAGTGACAGTTTGTTTCCAGGGAAGTGTAAACCGGTACAAGCAGATGTAATTCTGTTAAAGCTGCTATAGTTTTGTTGTTGCTTTTGGGCAGATACACAGAAAATCAGTGTAGCTCCTTATTTTTATTATTTATTTTTTTCTGTGATTTTCCATTCGTTCCATTTTACTAGAATTACTCAAATATTGAACAATGCTTTTCTTCATATCAGATTAAATTAACTTTGTATTTAAAGCACATGTTGAAATTGAAGTTGCCCTCATTTAAAGCCATCACACTAGGTAGCTATACCTTCATTTATCCTATGCATTATACAGAGTAAAATATTAATCTAAGCCGTAGTTTTATGTTCATAAAAGTAAACTCAAATGATTTAATCTGGCTAAAACATTTTACATGTAGAAATTACAATAAATGAAAAGTTAGTACTAAAGTCAAAATAATTCTGGAACACAAACCATTCCTTTGGCAGTGATCGGACCCCAGAGCAGAATTAAAGAAGACCACTGATGTTACCTTCAGCTGGAGTGATAAGACTGTTTCCATTGCACATACATATTAAGGTATATTTGGTGTTAGAACTATTAAAACAGACTGGGGGTTCACTGTACTTTGCAGAAATGTTGCAGTTGCAGCTTCTACCAGTTTAGTACATTTGGAAATTCTTCTTTGCACCATTGTTCAAGTTCAGTCAGACTGGATGGAGAGTGTCTGTGAACACCAGTTCTCTGAGAATCTCAAATAGTTTTAGACCTGGACTTTGACTAAGCCTTTCTAAAACATGAGAATGTTTTGTCTAAACCTCTTACATCATATATCTGGCTGTATGTTCAGGGTTGTGTTCTTGCTTAAATGCTGACCTCTCAACCAGTTTTACATCTTTGCATCCTCCTACCGTTTTTCTTTAAATATTGCCTTCTATTTAACTCCATCCATCTTCCCATCTTCTCCAACCAATGTCTCTGTCCTTACTAAAGAAAAGCATTCCCACTGCATGATGCTGCTACTGCCACATTTCATATTGATGATGTTCAGGAATATTAGAATACTAATTTCTTTAGTTCAACCTCTCCTCTATTTTGCCTTCTTTGGTCTTCAGTATTTTGTTCCGGGGCCTCCAAGGAGCAGCTGTCTTTATATTAAGCTTAATTTTCACACATCAAGTCAAATCAGATGGTTGTATATGATTTTATTTAGAAGTACAAGAGTAAAAAGGGGGCGGGAGAGAGGGTGCATTGCTCTTTTACAAAATCCCAGTAAAATAATTCTGATTTGTTGCTTGTATTGTGACAAACTGTGAAACATTCAAGGGCTTTTGCAAGTGACCATATGCCCCAGTGTTTGTCAATAAGTTGAATTCATTTCTTCAAAAGTCAGAACATGTTTCAGAAAAGTCTTTAGATTATGTACATCTTAGCACAAGCACAAGAGATTGTGTGGGAGTTCCCACACGGAATAGAAAGTCAGTTCATAATAAGGAACATTTTTTCAAGAATAACTGCAGGCAGTTTCTCAAGAAATCTGAATGAAATTAAGATTAAAAAACCTTTAATCACTTCGTAAATAAAGCACATTGAGCAATATATTGGCAAACTATCAGTTCTCAAGGCAAATATTCTGAACTCTTTGGCAAGTCAGCTCCTGAAGAGTATTTACTCTTCCTACGCATTTGATTGCATAAGATTTAGAGATTACCAAAACCTGCATTTATTGTCACAGTCAGAAAACTGTAATATGCAAGTTCTGCCGGCTCATTTAGATTTGTTTTCAATTTAAATTTTGAAACTAATATTTTAAGTTAGTGTCATATCAGGAAGCACAACCTGATATGAAAGCAAGGCACATTTATATAGTTTAGAAATGTTATTTTATATGAAAATGAAACTGACCGCATTATTTCCAGATAACATATCTTGCTAAAAATAGGAGTCTTTTTGTCTAAGATAGCTCTTCTTGAGTACTGTGTAAATGCATTTCAATTGTGTGAGTGTTAGCTAACATGATTTGTGTTGGTACATACCTTGTGTTTTGCCATGAAAAAACAGAGAGGTAGCTGAACTTGTGTAGAATCCAAGTTTTTTCAGTTACACTTGGTGAGTTTAATCACATTTTTCAAGGTTAAACCATATGTTGATGATGTTAAACTTTATTTTGGTGGTTCAGCATGGTAAAAGTTTTTCTTAACATTTTAAATTACAGTACATTTATTTAGTCCCATTTTGTTTGTCACTTTTAATTAATTTTCAATTCTTCTTGTGTGTGCAGTTATTGTGAGTACAAAGTGTGTACATTTTGTCACAAATTTACACCCACAAAACCACTCTCGGATGTCCACACTACACTTGGAATTTGTGTCCAAGTAGACTGTGAATTGGCAATTTCTTGAGGTAGTAAGGTTAGGTTGTATGAGGGCTTTATTTGGCAAATACTTGTTTTTGTATTCTCTGCTGGTTCTTATGATTTTATGCTGAGTTTCCATTTGAATAACATCATGTCTGCGCAGTTTTGCTCCCATTTATCCACACCATGTTTAAAGGAATAACAAATATATTTCTGCCAATGCACATTGCCACTGTCATGCAAAAACTTTGTATATACATTTCAGTAATTTTTCTTCTATGAATATCAACAAGTCACCTTTCACATCTGTCCATGGTTCCCCAAATAAGTATCACGTGAAACATATCAAAAATCCATGTGACTTTGTCCAAACAGAGACAATTTATATTTAGATTTAAAAAAATATTGTTCAATATACAGTTGAACAATATGTATATACCTGGCAATGTTTCAATGTTCATAATTTGTTCAAAATATTTCCATTAAATGGGTCAAAAAATAGCTATTTAATAATGTACCTGAATTCATGGCATTTATATGAAGATGGCAGTACATATTTAAATGCCTTCTTCCAGCTCCACACATGATGATGTCTATACTTTTGCTAAAGATTAGTGAAATAAAAACAGCTAAGCTTTTAGATCCCACGAAGATGCTTTTTGCATGATTTTGCCTGTTCAGCTCAAGCTCAGCATCCATTTAAAAGCCCATACAGGTGAACACATGAAAGCCCAGGAATGTTGTGTTTTTCACCATTATAAGCTTGTCAGTCATTCCCAAAGGGCAGTTATTCAAAAGCCCCACAGGCTCTCAGTAAGAGTTGTGCTTCTTAATAACACCTGGTGTTAAGGAGATCAGCGGGAGGGTTAGTCAGTACATGACAAGAATGGACACTAATCCCAAGCCATACCCACTGGTCCTGCATGTCTCTCGAGTGGGATAATTGATTCCCACAACCTTCTTAAAACAAGCTCGCCTCCTCTTCTCAGGCCCAGCAACCTAGAAAACAGAGCTTGTTATCGTTTGGTGTCGGGGGAGCACAGTTGTAAGGATAGCAGTGGATTGTTTGTAGTCTATGTGGTTGAAATTTGTTAGGTAATAGACACTAATCTCTTTAGCTTGTCAGGGATTTTCCCTCACTGTTTTTGGAGATCTTACCTCTTTTTTTTGTCGTTTTTCCTGCTTCTCTGACCCCCTGTCAGACTAATATAACTACCAGAGAAACCCACCCATCATTATGAGAGTTGGAAAGTCAGTTCTCTTTCAGCTGCAAAAGAGGCCTGAATACTTTCCTCAGACTATTACCCGATTGCTGCAAGGTTTCTCTGAGCCCAGAGGTTAGCCCATGCTTCGGCCATTGAAGTGAGATGGACTTAACTAAAGAGCAAATATGAGGTTTTAGGTGTTTTCTTGGAAAGAATAATCACCTTAAATGAAATTCAAAACATTTCAGTATGACAGGCTATATAGTTTGACAACTGTAGTATACATGAAATATTCTCTTTGTCGCTACAGATTAGACAAGTAAAAGGATTTGAAAAGACGCAGATTATTATTGCAAGACAGTGTATCTTGTACAAATTGATTCATCATGTGGATTTCATGAAAATTATAGTATTGTGTTGTAGATCAAACATTTTTATGAGCAAAGAGCAAAGATCAAATTCCGTCTCTCGCTCGTCTCCTCGTGCTCTCTTGTATTAGCCTTGGTCTGACCTTGTCTTGATATCACTTCCCTGGAGAGGAATGCAAGCCGTACCCGTCCAAACCCAGTTACCACCAAACTCCTCATTCTCACCATCTCTACTCCAGTGACGGGCGATATGATCTTTTCCATGTACCAGACATAATTTGTGGCTTAGGTTTGGAGGCTGACGGTGCGTCTGCGCCGCTCTGCTGTTTCAGGCGTCGAGGCGCAGCATCCACTGCAGTTCACAGGCTGAAGAAAAAAAGAGTTACTGGAGAGGAACTGAAGTTGTTGTTTCTGAAACTATACCGCAGATCTCCACCTTTGGAGGGTCTCCAAGATGATTACTTATGATATAATACTTGCCTTATTCATACAGCATTTCTGGTGTAAAACTGCCTACAGTGCCTTGCAAAAGTATTCATAGCAGTTGCTAATATTTTTTCATTGTACAACCTCACTTATTTTGTTTAATTTTTCTGTGATAGTTCAGCAAAATCTACCACATTATTGTGAAATGGAAGGTAAACTTTTCAATTTTTTATATATACAGTATATATAAATCTGCATTTGAATTTAATCCATTGTAGGTAATACTTTGTGGAACCAACTTTTTCTGCCCTACCAGAAACAAATATTTTGGGGTATGTTTTAACCCCAAAATATTCGGGTTATTTGTATTTAGCTGATGTATTTAACTCCATCCATCTTCTCAATACATCCTGTTTCTGTGACGTTGCTAAAAAAAAAAGTAGCATGATGTCATGTTTCACCTGGTTTATCACATTGAAGATCACTGTTACACATGGTTCAGCTTTGGTCTTATCTGAACAGAATATCTTGGTGATCTACAATTCTTCAGTGGAAAGAGTAGTCATCTTCCAATTGGAAAATTATGGGTTATATTTCAACTTCCTCCTCAGCTATATGTTGCTGGTGCCCAAGGCGAGCCACTTAACACCAAGCTGTGTACCAATCTCTGTTTCAATGGGTGACTGTGTGTCGATTTATAAGTGAGGATGATGAATATGATTCTCGTGTGAAAGTGCTTTCAGTGATTTGTATGACCAGAAAAGTGTGGTATAAGTTTAGTCCGTTTACCATGTCTTCTGTGTCCTCTACATGACTTGTGGCAAACTGAGCAGGACTTCTTGCGGCTTTCTTCTTGCCAGTTTTCTAAATAGGCGACAGTTGTGGACCGAATGACTAAAAGCCCTTTCTTGTCATCACATTCTCTCACTTCGAATGTGGTTGAGATGAACAGGAGCTGAGTAAAATTGCACATCAATGTTTGAAATTTATGTTTGTGAAAAATGTTGACAACAATGTATCATTTTTATTCCACTTTACAACAGTTTTCAACTTAATCTGTTTGTTACCTAAAACCTAAAGAAAATATGGCAGTTTGATACTGCAGTGTGAAAAAGTTCAAGGGACATGAGCACTATTTGCAAAGCACTGTCAAACACAGTAATTGAACGTAATCCTAAAATGCATTTGTAGCAGAGATAACCTTTTGTGCATGCACATTTTCTTGTGAAGTGTTGACACAAATTGTATTCAAGCACGTAGAGACTTGTTGGTTATTAAACCAACCAACCAGGAGCCACATTTAAGTTGCTGCTGCTGCTCTGTAATTGGAATAAATCTAAATCACAGTAAAATAGAGATTCTGTTTTTTTAAAAAAATGTCTTCTGACTTGCTTTATGAAGAAAGGCACTGAGTGGGTAACATTTTACAAATATGAGCTCACATTTCTTTTGCTTTCTCGTAAACAATTACATTAATATAAAACCACTGTGGGTTAGGTATTGTCCTGCCACAGCTGCGTGATACAATCCTGTCATGGTTTCTGAACAACCTGTGAAACACCCTGCCTGAGGGCTGTTTGCAGAATTGCACTTTTCTCTTTAGCCTTGAACAAACACAGCCGCTCTTTCGCAGCGTCTCACTGGCGAGAGCATCCACAGTGACACAACGCAGTCTCAACAGCACCGTCAGCGGTCTGTGCAGGGAAACCTCAGGTAGATATAAAGTGAACATGTCGTGGTCTCGACCAGCAGATGTTGTTGATGGAGTGGTAAGATCTGCCTTACGTAGAATTAATGAAACAAGACAGGGTCCAACTGAGCAGCTGCACCCTGCTTTTTGTTGATTGTAACCTGGGATGACCCAGAAGAGACTGTGACTGCAGGGACAAGAGAAGAAGAGAACAGGAAGAAAGACTTTCTCACTGTTCACCATTGTCGTAAAAACTGTACTTTAATTTCACGTGTGATCTTTTCCCTGAAGCTCAATAACATTAACTCTTACGTTCCAAGAACTAAAAGAAGCATCCTGTCCATTTCAAGATAAACCTTTTGAGAGATAACAGTTACCATAGGACTCAAAGGTGAACATGCTGCTACAACATGGCTAGAGATGTCTTCAGTGTACTTTATTAGGATTCTGTGTGAAAAATTAACAAAAACATAGCACATAACTGTGAACTTTGAGAACTAAGAGGTCAGTTTTAGAACATTAGAGAATAAGCAGCATTATAAAGATATAAGAACACACCAGATTGGTCATGAACAAAATTGTGGACAATTGAGATGACAAAACAACATAGCGTTAGTCAATCCATCAATTGGAAATTGATGGATTGAATATGTCCCAACCACAACCCTGATGACCCAGATTGCAAATCTACCAAAAACTGGTTGTCCTCCTAAAGTGAAAAGCAGGACAAGTTTAAATTGTTTTGCCAGTTACTCTTTGTGTGGCCAGGTCCGTCTTATTTTTGTTTTTCTGCTAAAATTTGATAAAGCATGGGTTATAATCGGCATTCTTTAGTCTTCTACAAACATTAACCTTTCTTGTGAAGATCTCTAACTGACAAATCTGTTGATTTGCAAGTTACTCTCAAGATCATTTAAGATTGTACACATGACGCACTCTCTGCGTGTTTTAGTGGTCAAACCCAACAAGTGTGATGTCAGACCTTTCCAGGGAATCAAGATTTGAAATGGTCCACCACAATTTTCCTCCTTATCTGAAACCTTTCAGGCTGTATTACCAAGAGGCCAGATAGGGATGTCGACGCCTGTGGTAATGCCCATCCTGCAGATAAAGTGGACACAGAGGCAGTCTTTGCTTCTTTTCCCATGCCTATGGGCTATAGAGGGGAGAGTGATGAGTTGTTTCCAGGTATGATCTCACAGCCGACGGAGGCCAAACTGTCATCAAATGAGAGGTTTAATTTATTTTCTCAATGATCTGAAGCTGCAACACAACACATGAGTTGGCAGATCAGAAAAGCCCATCATGATGCAAAAACTCCATTCTGTTCTTGACCTAAGGACTAAACACCATGAAATTTTTATTATTATTTTATTATTTTGATGATAAGGTCTTAAAGGATAAATATCTAACTTGACTAGATATTCAGAGGGATTTTATTTACATTTCCCTCCAGATGTGTTCCTTATTCATTTCTGGCCATAACTGAAAGGCTACATTGTGATCTATGACTGAAGATTATATTAGAATGTCCTTAATGTATCAGAGAAAGCTGCTAGGAATTCAAACGATAGCCTGCACCTGTTTCCCATTTAGTTGTTTTTTATTTCAAAGCTCATAAGTGATGATGAGCCTGACTAGAGCTATTACAATGCTGACATCTAGTGGTGCAGTCACATTTACACGCAAGCCTTGCAGAACACAGTTCAGTTTTTCCCTAGAAGTTTTTTTCCCCCAATCATAAACACATTCTGGTGCACAGAGGAGTATTAACAGCTTACTAACACATCAGGAAATTATTCATGGAGAACCGAGTGAAGTAATGAAAATGTGATTTGTTCAATATTTTTGTACCGCATGATGTTATTGTGGCTGTTTAATGTCAAACAGAGGGCGTCTCACTGAGGGCAGTGGTGCAGTGAAATGACAAGACGTGCTGGTTGGCCACCGCTAAATGACATCAGTGTCCCTGTGAAGTCATGTGGCCACACAGAGGAGACTTGATGTTCTCCTGTTTTCTCAGTGAAGGTGAGCTGAAAGGACGGCATGCAGGTGTGAAAGCCTGTTTATTTTTTAAATGAATGCATTTCTAAAACCTGCTAATTCAGTAGCTAAATATGACAAAAAAGGGTGGTGGAAAATCCAACTTCTTATATCCCATGAGAATGTGGAGTAACTACTGCGCAAGATTGTTCTTATTCAATTTAATTTGCCCTTGGGGGTGTTTAAATGGAAGACAGCACACTTAGTTGAGGTACTCACTTTCTGATTTGCACCCATCACTATTTCTCGTATACCCTGATTATGTAGCTTTTTTTTTTTCCCTAAGAGTTTCTTGTAAAACTCTCTTTATGCCTACAACTTTTTTTTAGATTTTGTCATATTAAAACCACAAATGTCAGTATATTTTATTTAAGTTTCATGTGACAGACCAACACAAAGAAGTGCCTGATTTTAAAATGAAAACCCAGGTTGCAAAACAGTCCATCCATCTTCCCATCAACTCTCTGCTGATGGGAGTTCAGGAGTGGAATGGTGATTCACAAGCAACTCCAATGCAAAAAATCAACAATCTGCACAACACAATGATGTTTGTATGTAAAACATATACCTATTGTCTTTTTTGCGAAGTAACAGAATCATAAACCAGTAAAAGAGGAAATATTCCAGAATTGCAGAAGTTATTTCAAACTAGGAGCCTTTAAAACTCTTTTGCTATGTGTAGGATTGCCCACCAGATGGCAGTAGCATCCAGACTCACACCACCTGTTGAAACTTCTGGACATCTGTGGGTCTCACCAGGACTTTCCTCTCCTAGGCGAATCAATATCAAGATTTTTTTTAATTGAAAACTTCTGTTAAATTGGAGAGTAGTTGAATAGTGGAAATAAGACTTGGTGGAACAAATATAGAATCAACAATTAAAGGAAATGAGTAGTTATCTTTTTTTTTCAGTGCCTCAAATAGAATAAACATGACCAGTTTGCTGACTGTGACAAACATACAGTGAGGAGATCAAACATGCATGAACTGTAAATCTTTAAAAAAAATAAATAAAAGAATTTACTCACAGTCAAGATACATTTTACAGCTCAGGAAAACTTGGTTTGCTGCTCAGCTGAGAAGTAAAAGATAAGCAGTGAAAATGAAACAAATTACAAAATAATAAAAAACAGGTCAATGACAGATAACCACTTATCCGTGATATAGTAATAAGGCAAAATATATATATATAAATCAATAAAACTATGCCCAACTGTGACAATACAACTGCCCAGGTATTGTGCAAAGTTTAAGCCTTTGACTCTAGATGCGGATCAAATAAAGTGTAACTATGAACATGTATAAAAAACAGATATTTAATCAGTCCTGGTAATTCATATTTTTCCAGAGTATTAAAAAAAAAAATTGGAAAAACAAAAAAATATATTTTGCTGAATTTCCAAAATAACACTAGTTCAAACCTTATTATCCAGAACCTATCAGTTCTGAGAGTTTCCCGACATAAACTTTTATAAGACTGTTTCGTTTTTCAGTTAACATAGTTCAGATAAACTGTTAAAGCTATCATCAATATATGGGCACATTAGTATTACCATCATGTCTTTGCTCAAATAAAAAAGTTGTCTAAGACGCATTAAAAATACAGGAACAGTAATAAAATATATTTTCTTTGATCTATTAAATCTGTACATTCCCTTCTGTTTCGTAATAAGACATTAATTTTAATATGAAGAAAAGCACCAGCGTCTACAAAGAAGAGACTGGCCCGCCTATCATTAAATCAGTCATCAGTCTATAAACGCATGTCTGCACCGATTTAAATTCAACAACTTTTCCGAACATTTCTGTTAATTAAACTGAAAAAATAAGGTAATTAAAAGGGGAATAATAGTGTGTGACTTTAAACTTTGTCCTGTTTCACATATCAATCATAAAGATGTCAATGCCTCTTGAATAAATGAGAAGGGGGCATTGGGGAAAATCTTGAAAAAGTTCTAAACTTCTCATTTTACATTCAAGACAAACAGGCACAATTAGAGGACTGGGGCTCCCTAATAATGACTCCCGAGCAATTCACACATATTTATTTCTGCATTTTAGAAGCTTCAAGCCAGGGAGTGAAATCCGGACAGGTTGTTATAGCTACGCAATCCACAGGGGTTCCGATGTCTATTTAAAATCCAGAGGACCCTCCCTCTCTCCTTTAAACAACATTATATATCACACACACACTGCATGCTAATGCCAGCAATTCTCAGTGAGCACTAAAACACATCTTAAAATTAGCTCATTCCGGCTGACAAGGCAACAGAAGGAACATATCATCAGAATTTCCCCTTTGGCAATACCTGCTGATTGGGTCCTTAACAAAAAAAAAAAAAAGCACAAGGCTTTTAACTTTTAATATTTGGCTCCTCAGTTCTGCCACCAGCACTCGCGATAGACTTTTTTTTTTCTTCCCCTGCGGTTGTTTCAAGATTTAAATAAAAATCCACCAGCTAGTAGTTATTTTCTTTTTTATTATTATTATTATTATTATTATTATTTGCTTCACTGTTCAGTTCTGGTGCGCGGATGAGCGCGCATGTTGGCGTTCTGCTGAAGAGGTTTTGCGAAACTTTAAGGATGATATACCTTGGATGTTTCCTGCTGCTGTGTGGGCTTACGCATGTCATAGCAAGCTATCCCATCTGGTGGTAAGCTTTATCTTCATTTCTTTTACACCTTAAACAAACGGCGAGGTGACTATTATTTTTTGTTGTTGTTGTTGTTGTTGTTGAAATGCTGAGAAGCGTCTGATGGTCTTCGATCCATGTGCGACAGTTTGAGCGGTTCTAGTTTCAGTTTGTTTTCTGACAGCAGCTGGACTCTTACGCACAGTAATGATCCGTCAGCTTCACCTTAAGCAGATTTAAATAGCCCGCAATGAATGCTCTCGTTGACTTTGTTATTCATAATTAGTTATTAATTCTGTTTATTGTTTTGTTTTGTTTTTTTTTTTATCTAACTCATCATGGAAATGTGTTGAAACTAACCAGGTGCGTGTCCAAAAAGTTTTAAAACTGGGGGAGGCAGATGGTGGTTCATTGGCACATCAAAACAAAAACCCAGAACAGCATTTTGGGAGTTTGATTATACTGTCACTAAAGATGTGGTGCAGAGCAAGCAGTGAGTGAGCAACAAATACACATGGATATAAATTAAGTAATTAATTAATTAATAAGTAAACAAGTAAATGTTACAACTCATAGACTTGTCCTCTTGTGTCCTGAAGATATACTCCTATAAAAAATTCTAAATAAAAAATTGCAAATGAAAAACTGTCCTGACAAATAGGTTTCAGTGTAGGGCCTGCAAAATATAGCGCTGGCCTTTGCCCACTTTGCCATTGGAGCGACTGAAATAAACACGAGTTGACAAAAATGTACATTTCTATTGACATTTTCAATCAATTCTAATTCTGAAAACATTGGCCTGTATTTGCTTGAGAATTTGATTGTCAGAGAACAACATGAGTTTCTGTTTATCCAGTTTTTATTTTTGGGGGTGGGGGTGAAGAGGAGGTCATTAATGTGTCACTGGCAGACATTGAATACCCTGCTTAAATTTGGGTCTCTATTCAAACATACGTGAACATGGGTTGTTCCCTACAAAACCTGTAATTAACAATTATTTAATCAGGATAAAGTCTATGCTTCTGAAAACAAACTTCCACACAGTCCTATGTGTATCAGGTGGCTTCACATAAGGCTTAAGACAGCTGAAGAGAGTTTTTAAGTCCATCTTTTTCTATTTTTCTTGTTGTCTTTTCTCTTTATTCACTTTTTTAAAATGATTCCTACTGTAAAACCAATCCTTCTTGCCTCATTTGCACAGCTGCAGTGCTTCGTTAGATGTAATGTGAAACAAATGGATGGCTTTCAGAAAAATGTGTCAACAATAAAACAAGAGTTGCACCAATCAATCAATCAGTCAGTCAATCAAATTTCTCTTAATAGTCTCTGTTTGGTGATGGGCATGTCAAATATTGAAAATAATTTTTTTTACCCTATTTATTTATTGCATCAAACTCAATCATTTCCACTCAATTAGGTTTATAAGCATGTTAGAATAGAATAGAATAGAATAGAATAGAATTTGTAGTTATGTAAAAATAACTATATTTCACATAAATAGTAAAATATACCAAGATTTGACACTACATAAATAAAACAGTGTTAATGCTTCTTAGTCCATTTCAAAGATGATGTGTGTATTTTTATGATACTGATATCAGTGGGAGGTCACTTACTTCTCATGTGATCCAGTTTCACTGTTTAGTCTGTAATGTCTCACAGTCAAGGTAATTTTTCAGGATATAATGACTCACTCATGCAGTTTAAAGTTAAAATAAGTGATTCAGTAGTCCAACATATGACAGACTGTATATTTGACCTGCATTTGAATTACTGCAGGTGAATTTATAAAGCAGGTTTGAAACTTCAAATAATCATATGTTTAGATTAATTAAGATTTTTTTGCTGCAAATAATTTTAGGCATTAATTGATTTTTTACACTTCTTTAAATTATTGTTTTACCATTAGTAGTGCTTAAAGCAGAGGTGCTTTCTATTCTGTCTCACCAAAGTGGTTCAAGAGTGGCATGAGCTATAAAATCAAGAAAATAAAACCAAAACCTCTGTGAGTTTGGACTAAATCAGAATTTTTAAAAAGAAAAAAAAAACAATTTGTGATTTGAAGCATATATTTACAAAAAAAAATGAAAAGGATGGTGGGAAAAGGTTTTTGTTTTCTGGTATTTCTGGCAAGTATAGGTGTTTCAGGAGTAAAGGCTTGTCCAAGGCTCCATTTGTGCAATAACTATTACTCCAATTGATAATGATGTATAATCAGGTGATTAGGATCTTGAATAAGAAGGTCATCAAGTTCCATCATAGTCTGGAAAAAAAAAACTTAATACAATAAACTCTGAAAATTTCACATAATACTTGAATCCTAAACATATTTTTGAATGCTCACATGGCACTTTTAAGGTAACTAAAAAATAATCATCCTTCTCTGTATAAGGGGTCAACATGTGGATATAATGACAGGTCATGTAATATAGCAAAGCATTTCCTTGAGAAAGAACAATTACATTATCCTGAATCCTGTCCCAATTCTGTAGTTAATGTGATGGTCTTATGTCTTTATTTTTGACTTATTTTGTTTCATTTAGTTGGGTCTTAGTGTAGTTGCATTTTTAGCCCTGTAAAATACTATTTATGTATTATGCAGGTAAAAATCTATCTAGATTTGTTCAATTAATCCATTTAAACCCAAATTTTTTCCAGACATGAAAATATTAAAATCAGATGTTATTGATAGCCCTTTGAACTAATCAAGGGGAAATCATTTTAAAAACTGTGGAAAAATATATGAAAAAGTGTATTTTATGATCGGTCACAATTGTGACCGGTGGGATAATATGGTGTTCTTATTAAGATGCACTAAAAGTGCTTTTTCCAAATAGAAAAGATCTTAAAAGGTGAACATTATTTCTTTATTTGAATATATCTTGTCACAGCATTATTTTAATGCAACATTTGCTCTGTAAAGTACAAATTTGACTATCTGTATATTCTAAACCAAGATAAATTTGAGTGCTTGAGTGTTTATGCATAATTATATTGAACGTCAGACTGTTGTAGTGTTATGTTATCACATTAACATAGAACATAAAGATAACATCTATAGTATAGGCCTTCATTTATATTATTAAAAATCATGAACACCTGTCAGTCTCACTGTCATACAGTAATAAACTTAGTCCAGGGGTCTTCAACTCCAGGGATTGAGGGCCTGTGTCAGGCATATTTTCCATCTGTCTCTTCTTCAATACACCTGATTAGCAGGAATCTGGAGAACTGGACTGCATACTGAGGAGGTGATCCATTTAATTCAGTTGTGTCAGACCAGGGACACACCTGAAAGTAGCAGGATACTGGACCCCAAGGACTGGAATCAAAGGCCAGTTGTATGGCTCCTTCTCGCCATTTGGTGACTTTGGTATTCTTCGATTTTGGGTTATTTCATTCCCTCCTTACTTTCCATGATCTTTCTTGAAGCACTTAATGTGCAATAAAACCTTGAATTTCTCCCAGGCATGGGTGGTGCAAAAGCAACATCTCTGGAAATAATTCTTGCATTGACTGACCAGTAAGTGTCTTGGTCACATCTTGAAGAGAACTGTCCATTTGAGATCTAGTTCCATGACCTACTGACTTTGTGCCAAACCTTTGCATGTCATAATAAGCCGCAACCTGTGAGAAGGTGAGCAAATCGGTCGTCCCTCCCATGACACATTTTTAAAATATCTAAAAGGTAAATTGCCCGTACTTGTATAGTTCTTTATCAAGAACTATGACCTGAAAGTGCTTTTCACCATATTTAGTCATTCACCCATTCACACACACATTCACACACTGATAGCAGTAAGCTACTATATTGTAGCTACAGCTTCCCAGGCACAGTTTGACAACAGTAAGGCACTACCGGGTCCTCTGACTACCACCAGCAGGCATGGCGGGTGAATTGTCCTCTTGATCAAGGCCACAATGACTGACACAGACAAAGTGGGGGTTCCAGCAGGCAACCCACCAGTTACAAGATGAACTCCTACCTCCTAAGCTACAGTCATCCTATTTACAGGTGCACTTTTGAGATGGGCCACCACCACTTCTTGGCCCTGATCATGATTCTGTACCTTGAGGGGTTAGGGTCTTGAAGGTCTACACCTCTCATGTGCTCATTGATCTATTTGACATCAGTCTCTGTGTAGTTCTTTCTCATCTTTGTTTCTACTGTGAAAATATTATTGTCTTTCTAGTGGACCAGCGGTTTCTCATCTTGTGTCAGAACCTCATTTGGAACCTCTTTAGTTTTAAAGGGTACATCAAAGAGACAGTTGTCCCTCCATCATAAACTTTGCAGGTGGTAACAGAGTGCCACATGACTGGTGAAGGGGGAGATCATCCTCTTTTCCCATGAACTGATCATATGCATTTAAAATCAGGCATGGATTATCCCTGTCTATGCCACCACTACCAAAGTCAGTAAGGATTCCATCTTTCTCATAACTACATTATTGTATACTTTGTCTGGCCATCACTAAGTCTAACAAATCAAGAACCACACTCAAAATTTATCTTAAAAAGGAAGAAGTTTGGAATTGGAAGAATATGGTATGTATTTAAATAAGCGTACCTAGGTCAAATGTATTGTCCCACCGGTCACTATTGTGACCATCAACATGTTTGCACATCCTGCTCACACACCAAACCAATTTTTGTAAATGCAAAGGTGTATATCATAACTAGACACTTTAAAGATGATGTGCACCAAAAATCTTTGTTGTATGTTTATTTAAACATACATTACTAGCCTCTTCTTTGGGAAGTTTGTGGCAATCTTCCTCTTGACAAGGTGCAACCAAGATTTAAACAGCTCTGGTCATGTGATAATTTACTCTAAATATGTGATACTGCATCAGTATTATCTAAACACTCTAAACTTTCAATATTTGCTGAACATTAACTGAAAATTTAATCAGTAAGCTTTTTGGAGTCCTTGAACGTGAAATTAATATCTTGGTCACTATTGTGCCCGGTGGATTTAAACGGGTTAACTGGTATGAAGATAAAGCAAGGCTTTAAAACGTTTTAAAGCAACAAAAAAACTGCTGCATACGGTTTCTGCTGTTTAGAGTCCTTTTATTCAAATGCCAGAGAAAGGGCTGGAGTAATCACTATTAGAATCAGTGTTAGGTTGTTGCTTTCCCTCCCCCACCTGTTGCTGAACACTGCTGATCAGCTGAACTAGAGAAGCCTAATTCAACTGAGAAAAACACAAAGAGTCATAGTGTGGAAATTGAGAAACTGTTGCCAGTCAGGTGACCCAGTTCTAAAGCTATTAGCATGTTTTAAGTGAAAGCTGTTATTATATATTTTTGTCATGAATCTCTGTGAAACCATGGAATTTTAATCAAACTCAGTGTACAGTGAAAATATTCTTCCTAGGGACAGGTTTTGCCATTCAGCTTAAACTGTGTACCATATCCTAAACACCCCACTTCGGCATAACATTTTCCACTCTATTTATTTTTATGCCATCAGGCTTTGAGAGCTAATGTCATGTCTGTTAAAATACGTCCATCAATCATAGCAGGTTTTGTACAGTAGAACAAAAATAACAAAAGATGGTTCCAATAAATCATTTAATATTTGGCAATGATATAAAACTGGGTGGACCCTAATCTACTTCCATTAATGGGTCCCCTGGTGTTAAGGCTGATGAGAAACTAATTACACACTCAGCTGGAAGGAAATCCTGACATAACACTGAGCCCACTGGGTGGATAGATGGGGGGAAAAGGAGGAATGCTCTAATCATTCCTATCTTCCAGAATATTTGATTTTGATCAAATTTGTCATCTAATTTTTTGTAATTCTTTCTTTAAATCATTTTTCCATTCCCTACTTTGAAAGAAAAAACCTTGAAAGGCAGGTTTCCACTCTGTTACAGTTGAAATTATGCTGTAAGTGGAAAAATCTGTGCGTAAATTAGGAGTTTGGAGGAAGCAACTGCAAAAGCAACACAGAGCCAGATAAACACATGATCTGATTGGCTGAGTTGCTCCCACCAAAATAAACAAAACTCTGACTTACTGACAAAGGAGCACGTGTCGTAATTCTATAAAACTTTTTCTTTTATTTTTTACGTTAGCCTCAGCTGAAATAACTTAGTTCCTTTTGACTAACATTTTCTCTCTGTTTGCAAACAAACGTGCAAGATATGTGAAAGCCATGTCTTCAATTTAAGGTAAAGAGGGAGTTATTGCTGGCAGACGCTGCAGAATTTTCAAGTGGCCTTCAGACATAGTCTTTTTGCCCATAGTAGTGTGTGGCGTTGCAGATCAGCGCTGAGGCGGGTTCATGTCTGCCTATTCCCGACCTGCCATGACATAGCCTGGCTGCACCCGCCGCCCTCCTACCATCCTTCTCTAGTCCACCCCACCTTAGAAGATAAATACCTGGAGGTGAAAGCTTGCCACACATTCCTTCTCCCAAACATATTCTCTTGATGTCAAAGTCGACTCCAAGGCCCCAGGGCCCACGAGTAAAGTGGTAATTCTGAGACACCTTGCTTGGGCTTGCTGAAATATGCATTAAACATGCGCTGGTTACACTTAGATTAGAGGGGAAAGTCTATTCAAAGTGCAAAAAAATACATTCCATATGTTTTTCTTCAAGCTAAACAGTTTTCATTACATTAGCGGTGGCTTTTTTTACTCGATACACTGAAAGTCCTGCTCTCTGCACAACAGCAGTTCCGACAAGATAAATTGACTTTTTTTCCCTGAGGAATTAGAGAGATTAAAGTAAAGACCACACAATAAATACCAAAAATCCACACAATACACAGAAGAGCAGCAGTTAGTCTTAAGTGGTTGTTGGAGATGGTCTCCAACAACACTGCTCTTTATGCAAGAGTTTTCTGCAAAAAGAAAAAAAAAAAACATAAATCATGTCTACTGGAACATGCCCTGCCTCCTCTCGTAAGCCGTTTCCTAACACAGGAAGGGATGGCACCAACTTACTCTGCTCCACTGAGACAGAAACACATCACATTGAGTCACGGTGACTTTGTGTGTAATTGTTTAAGATCCGGTAGAGGCTCATGCACAATGGCCTTTTAAAGCACAGATCGAAGGGTTATTAGTTCCTTAAATCAAAGTCCATCACATGTTGAATTAAAACAGCGTCTGAGGTGCTGGTAAGTTTGAGCACAAAGATAAAAATGTTTATTTAACACAAGAAGTTTTCTACAATTCTTGTAAGATTAAACCCAAGCAGGGGGCTTCAACAGGTCTCTGCTGGAAACTATCAGCTGCAGGGTAGACAGATTCACAAAGGCAAAAAAGAGTTCACACAGCAGGAGCGTCTTGTTTACTGATGCTTGCAGCAGACAAAGGTGATTTTGTCTAGAATAAATATCAACTTGCCATTTCTCACTGACTTACTGTATGTCTCAAAGATTACTACATAGACATGTTCCTTCTGTAGAAAGAAGGAAATGTTATTTTTCAAGAAAGAACATTTGTAAAAGGCCCGTTTGCACAGGCCTTCTGACATGGTTGTTGGAACAATGAGATGCTTGGATTTACTTGATTTGTATATGGTATGCATTTTTATTCTTTATCCATTTTTATTTACAATTTCTCAAAAATAGAAAGACAACTTTAAAATGTTTAGTGAAGTTGAACTGAGATTAGTCAAAGACGTCTTGGGAGAAGATCTGTTCAGTATTTGTAGTTCGAAGAAAAATAACTCTGCCTGCAGGCCTGTGTCAGGAACCCGGTAATCTTGTGATCAGTTATTAATCTCTGAACAACACTGAGCAGGTTAGCAGAAAATGAGCAGCTAAGTACACCTTCACCTGCTTTAGGGACATATTCGTAGAAGAGAAGCAAATCCATGTCACAGAGAGGGCAGAAATCTTATTTGACCTGCCTGGATAAGGTCTTATCAAGGTCACCAAGAGCAATGACGGTTGTGAAAGACAGTGAAAACCTGCCCTATTTACAAAACAAATCTGAGTTCTGAAAAAGTAAGAAACAAAAGTGAAAATATTAAGGCAAACTCTTCAAATGAGATTTAGTTTACAGTGATTCAAGCTACAACTATATTCACGTTTCATAAAAGACTCTATCAAGTCAATTTAATCAGATAAAAAACAGAAATCAGATATTTAAAGAGAAACCAAGCTTGTATTGGTTTTGAAACCACATTTAGACAACTTTGGGTGTATTTTTGCCTTACATTCTTTTAACCTTGCACTTTTTTTTTTCACATGTTGTTCATACAAGTGGCAGCTTCATAATTTGTTTGTATGTCTAGCAAAAATTTGCTCAGGGAAAAGTTTGTGCAAAGTCCCCCATGGCTTCAGGGCTCATCATTGTATATTAAAAAAATAAGAAGAAGAATAAGCTTGTTCTCCAGCAATATTAAAATGTGTAGCAAGGCTAATAAGTTAATGTCTTTAAAAAGTGTTTTATGTATGCATTATATAGTGGTACACCTTACTTCTCAGTGCTTTAAATGCTGAGTAATAGAAATA